>MU263575.1:0-5000 GCA_020310875.1 Ceratopteris richardii
CAAGCCAACGCAGATGTCACCCATGCCACCGGATTTGGCCCAAAAACCGCATCACGTCCTTAGGTGTCTTAGGAGCAAGAGCCTCCAGTACGGCCTTCACTTTGTCTAGATCCACCTGAATACTTGTTTGGAAATAACGTGTCCAAGCAACTTGCCACAGGATACCGCGAACACCGATTTAGTCAGGTTTAGACCCTTGGAAAAGCAACAACGTAAATGATATAGGTGTGCCGACGTATCATCGGATAACGAGAAATCATCCAGATACACTCTCATAAATGTGGTGAGAAAAGGGGAAGAAATTTCCTGCATGCAGCATTGGAATGTACTAGGAGCATTGCGCAGCCCAAACCACATTAGGGTACACGCATAGACAACATAGTGGGTAATAAATGCAGTCTTGGGTATGTCCTACTCTACCATTCTCACTTGATTGTAACCACTGTATCCATCTAGAAAGGAATACATCTCTCGACCCGCCACATCCTCTAACATGGTATCAGGAATGGCAATGGAAACGGATCAGGTACGATTGCGGCATTGAGCTTTCGGTAATCCATGCATATCCGCAACTGCTTGTTTTTCTTCGGAACTATAACAATGGAGAGAATTCCATTCTGCTTGCTCAATAGGCACAACAAATCCCACATTCAACAAGCGATCAAGTTCGGCTTTAACCTGTGCCATATAGTTAGGATTCATCCTGTAACTAGGTTGTTTGATGGGTCTTGCATTCGGTTTCAGCACCACACGATTGTTGATAAAATCCACGGGTCCAACCCCTTCATATCCCTATAGTCCCACGCAAACACATCAGCAAACTCATGTAGTAGCTATAATAGGTGCTCCTGAAAAGTCTCGGATAGTCCTGCCTTTATTTTCACTGGTCATGGGTTAGTTTGTGTTGGTGCATTTTGCCCAAGCCTACATGCTTGATATGCTTGATATTATCCTCATTTGTAAGTCACATGAGTAGTCATGTGAACACCTCTTGTAAAAGAGTACATTTTATCTCTTGTAAATGGAAAAAGAAAAAAGTAAAAGGATGGCTTACCTCATCCATGATGTAAAAGCAAATTCGTGGCTCCAACTACCAAAATCACGAATTTTTGAGCTGAGGGAATCTCTCCTAACTTTGGGGATCACTTTTAGGTGGAGCCATTCGAATTCGAATTCAAAACTCCCTCCAAGAATTGCTATAAAAGGAGCAAGAAGGAAGAGGCGATTAGCAAGCCTTGTACGTGACCACTTGATGTCATTTTGTAGAGATTGAAGAGCTTACTCCATAGCTCTATCATTCTACTCCCATTGTGCAAAGATTCATTGCCAATGTGGTTGTAATCATATGTGAATCTATACATTTATTATCATCTACCTTTCTGTTTTGTTCTCTGCTATACTCATTCAGAGCAGTACCTTCAGAAGGTCATATCTCGAGTTTTACTGAACATTTTTCAGTGTTTTAAAGTGCGTGGGATAGCTCTCACTGTCTAGTTTCTACATATAAATTTTCAAGGTCATTGGATTTATACTTTTGGAGATATCTGCATTTTACTGCTTACTGGTCTATCTCTGCAGAGCCCCGAGAATTGTGGGAATGTTCCAGAACTTGATGAAACTTGTTCTCAGTGCTCAGTCCATCATTTGAAGTGTTTTAACTTGGAATAGGAAGCTTGCTAAGTCTATTTGCTATGCCCAAAAGGAATTTTTCTAATTCCTTCCAGGTTGAGAGCACTGTTCATTTTTTCCAGCAGGTGTATGTCCAAAAATAGCAAGTTTTGGGAGCTAGTCATTTCGCAACTTGTCGGTCTTGACTTAAACTTTTGGGATACATGTTCCAAAGTACTTGGCTGATATTTTGGTGGATTTAGGAAGCTCAAAGGGTCTACTAATCAACTCTGAAGTCTCAGTTGGCTGGTGTGAAGCTGGTTGTAGCGGCACCTACTCATCTTTGGATTGCATCCACCATCTCTCTTCACAGTGGCATCAGAGCATAGTCAAGCAACATGGGAGATGGATTTCCATCAACAATTGACAAATTGGATCGAAACAACTATCCGGCATGGTCTCTAAGGATGGAGGCTTACCTTCAAGGGAGGAATCTATATGGATTCATATCCGGAGATGAAGCAATGCCAACCATGAGGAACAAAGGGCAACCATCACATGAAGAAGTGGAAGGACTTTCGAATTGGTGTTCGAAGGATGCACTTGCAAGGTCCTATATTCTAAACTCAATCTCTGATTTTCTTTTACCTCATGTCAAGGGATGCAAGACATCAAGAGAAACCTGGATTGCACTTGCTTCTTTCTTCTCTTCCAACACTCGAGCAAGGAAGAACCAATTGTGGATGGAGTTCACAACAATGAAGAAAAGCCCGAAGCAAATGTGACTGATTATGTCACAAAGATGAAGGAGATTTCCGACCAACTTGGAAGCATTGGAGAGGTAATTGAAGAGGAGCAAATCATAAGACAAATCATGAATGGAATCAAAGCAGACGACAAGTGGGAGTCATTCACAACAGCCATGGATTTATACATGGATATGCATGTACCCGACCTCAACACACTCATGGGCCAACTCTTCACTCATGAAGCAAAGATTAGCAAAGGTGGTGAGTCCTCAAGAGGTAATCAAACTTCTGCCTTATATTCTGATAAAGCTAAGGTCAAGGACAAGTCAAAGAATAGAAAGAATGAAGATGAAGGAAGCTCTTTCCAAGCAAACTTTGCAGGTAGAGGACGAGCTAGAGGAAGAGGCAGAAGTGGAAAGCAAGGCAGGGGGAGATTCCAATCATCTCAACCTTGCAACATATGTGGCTTATCTAACCATACTACTGAAGAATGTTTCAGGAACCCGAGGAACTCAAGAGGAAGAGGATTCAATAGAGGTGGCTATGGATCAAATAGAGGCAGGTACAATGGAGGCTACAACAACAATTACTACAACAACAATTACAACAACAACAACAACTATCAAAGTGGCCATAGAGGAAGAAGAGATTACAATAACTATGCAGAGGACCAAAGTCAAGAAGATTCATTATTGATTATGAATCTATCAGCGAAGAAGGGTAAGGATGCTGATCACATATTTTACATTGATTCGGGATGCTCAAACCATGTAGCAGGAAATGTGGCTTTACTTTCTGATTTGGAAGATCCTCATAACAAGCATGAAGTGCAGACAGGAGATGACACAAAGCACTCAGTGGAGAAGATAGGTAATGTGAAGACATCAGATGGGAATATGAACCTCTTAAGCAAAGTCTTGTATGTCCCTACAATTACCAAAAATTTAATAAGTGTTGGACAGATTGTTGAAAAAGGATTGCAGGTTAGATTCAATCGATTTGGAGCATATGTTGAAGACCCAAGGCAAGGCTTTCGAAGGATTGCCAAAGGAGAAAAGACAGGAAGGCTTTTCACTTTTGAAGTGGAAGATACAAAGAACATAGCTTTGTTTAGCTATGGATCTCAAACTCTAACAGAGTTGGAGATATGGCACAAAAGGCTTGCTCACATTGGTGAGAGGACACTCAAACAGATTTGCAGGGACCAAAGTGTACTTGGTTTGCCTAATATCACAAGGCAACACATGATTTATAAGTGTGAAGCTTGTCAACTCGGCAAGGCTCATAGACAACCTTTCAATAAGAAAGGATATATGTATCAAAATCCTTTGGATCTAGTGCACACGGATGTGTGGGGTCCAAGTAAGGAGCCATCTATATCAGGCTCAAGATATTATGTGTCTTTCATAGATGATTGTAGCAGGTGGACCATTCTGTTTTTCATGAAGCACAAGGATGAAGTGTTTAATTGCTTTAAGAAGTATATTGCTCTTGTTGAAAACCAAACAGGTAGGACTTTGAAACGACTCAGATCAGATGGTGGAGGAGAATACTTCTCTTTTGAATTTGATGCCTTCTTGCATGAAAGAGGCATTAAAAGGGAAGTCACTACAAGGTATACACCCGAACTCAATGGTGTAGCAGAGAGGAGGAACAGAGCTATTGTCGAAGCTGCAAGGTCCATGCTCAATGAAAAGGGATTGCCGAACTACCTATGGGCAGAGGCTGTGTCGACAGCCACATATCTCATAAATAGACTTCCATCTAAGTCACTAGATGGAACCACTCCATATGAAGTGTGGAATGGAAGAAGACCTAGTCTAGAGCATTGTAAAATCTTTGGATGCTTAGCCTATGCTCACATTCCTTCTCAAGTAAGAGGGAAATTGGATCCCAAGGCAGAGAAGTGTGTATTCATTGGTTATGATCAAAACCAAAAAGGATATAGATTGTACAATCCAACCAATAAAGGATTTTCTGTGAGTAGAGATGTAATTTTTGATGAAAACAAATCATGGTTTGATGATGACAGGAAAGTGAAGCTGCCATATGACTTGGATGAAGATTTTCCATCACTTCAACCAAAGGAGCCAAAGCAGATTGAAGAAAGTGATTGGGAGATTGACCTAGAAGACTTGGAAAGACTAAAGCTATGGAAGAACAAAGGTAAAGCAAAGATGCAGGATGCTACATATGGACCCGAGAGCTCACATCAACCACTTAGAAGGTCTTCGAGGGAGAAGAAGAAACCAGAGAGGTTTGGTTATGATACTTCTTTGGTCACCAAGCACTCAATCTACATTGCAAAGGATTCAACCAATGAAGAACCTACCACATTCGAAGAAGCACAAAGCAAGAAAGCTTGGAGAGATGCAATGGATGAAGAAATGGAAGCCTTGAAGGAGAATGACACTTGGGAGCTTGTACCTAACAAGCCATCTATGAAGATAATCGGATCTCGATGGATATACAAAATCAAGAAGAATCCAGATGGAAGTATAAATAGACACAAAGCAAGGTTAGTTGCTAAAGGGTTTGCTCAAACCCATGGTATTGATTATGAGGAGACTTTCTCTCCTGTTGCAAAAATGCCTACAATTAGGGTTCTCATTAGTCTTGCTGCATCTAGAAATTGGAATCTTT
>MU263575.1:10000-32500 GCA_020310875.1 Ceratopteris richardii
AGGACCAAGCATATTGAGGTCGACTATCATTATGTGAGAGAAAAGCTATTGAGCAAGGAAATTCAGTTGGCATATGTATCAACTAATATGCAATGTGCAAACTTATTAACCAAAACACTTGATGGTACTAAAATTTGCAGGCTTAAAGCTATGATTGGATTGTAGGACATACAATAAGGTTAATGAAGAAGATCAAGCCAAGATGTTTGGCTTGAGGGCGAGCTGTTGGTGCAAGTGCCAAGCCTACACACTTGGCTAGGCATGAGAATTCTTTATGTGCAATTGATTAAAGAACCATGGAAACCATTACCTATGGATTTCATCTTTTACCATATGTAAAAGTCAAATTGACATGGAGGAATATTTGTAACTACCACTAAACTTGTGGAGTTAGTTAGAAGGAAAGTACACGACTTTATTTGGAGAGAATATCTTGTAGATTAGAGGATCACTTTTATTGAGAGCCAAAGTTGAAATCAAATTCAAAATTTGAATGAAACATCCAGAAAAGATGATTGTAAAACTCACGGTTAAAAAAGACTCCAATTCTAAGGCATTAGCTGACCATATTGTAAAAGAGTGAGGCTCAGTACATAGCCTACACCTCTACCTATCATTGGGCATTGAATATCATGCCAATGATCATGTACAACATTGTCTTATAATACAATAGATCAGTACTTACTTCTGTTCATCTCTCTATCATTGTCACTCAAAATAGTCATTTTGTATTGCTCATGTCATAGTCATTTCTCCACCATTTCCAATGTTCTATAGCTTGTTCAAATGCGCTCTAAGTTCTTTACATGCTGAAAAATTTTGAAGATAATCCCTTTAGTTGATTGGGAGAAAAGTGCATCAAAGTGGTCGCTCATCATTCTCTACAGAGGTCAAGCAGGGGTAATGCTATACTTGCTAAATTGATTGCTCTGTGTATAGTCAATAATTTTAAGTGATTCCACTTGGAATCATTAGCCTATTAAGCTAATTTGATATCTCCAAAAGGACGTTTTCTAATCCCTACTATACTAGAAGAAGTAAGATTAACAAGTAGTAGGTGTCTAAACAAAAATAGAAGGTTTTCATTGATGAGTACCCTAACTCTTCATTTTGCGCAAGAAGTAAAGAACGTCTTCATAACGTCCATGCTCTATAAATGCACCAATGAGCGCATTCCATGGAGCATAATCTCGCTGTTTGAATTCTTCAAACACACCTAGTGCCTTTTCAGGAGAGTTACACCTAGCATACATCCGTATTAAGCTGCATTTTATAAAGAAACATTGACTTCAAGTAAATTCCTTCTCGCTATTTCAGCATGCAGTGTAATACCTCTTTCCAGGCTAAGTACCTCAGAACATGTTTTCAGGAAGGATACATAATGATAAACGTCTAGGGAATATGAATCGCCACTCAGCATTGATTCCTAAAATCTGGAACATAATGAGGCAAATAATCCTTCGTATGATCCTCGAAGATTCAACTCCTATAGCATTGTTCATCGTCACATAGTCTGCCGAATGTATTTTGCGCATGATGCAAACTACGAGTTTCAATTAATGTAAAGATAGGATCACTCCCGATAGATAGATGGTTCTTCAGACCAGCACGAGCCAAGAAGGGATACACACGGAGGACTTGCGCTATATGTTTTGCTCCAAAACATCTAAAGAATACTGAAGATAGCTCCTCTAGTGAAGGAAGCGGACATATCATGCTCTCTACTCATGGCGCCCAATCCAAGGAGTTGAAGGTGAAATGAAACTTTGACAAGTTTCAGACCCTGGATAATTCATGCTCATCTTGGCGTGAAAATGTACGCAGAGCATATGAGCGACCGTGGCCCTCAAGCAAGAAGGATAACGATCCTGAGAAGGATAAGCTTGAATCCACAGATTCATGGTCGAAGATGAAGAGGCAAAATCAACGCAGAATTCTTCCGTTACAGAATTCTTCGAATCTTTCAGCTTTCTCTCTTAGTATGTGCACAAACAGAGCAACAACGCCTCTCTCTCTCTCACTCAACTCTCTGCATGCATCCAACAGCATCTCTCTCTCTCTCTCTCTCTCGCAAACTGTCTTCGCAACGTGCAACCACAATCACTCTTCTCTCTCGAAGGTCTTTCGTTTCTGCTACGTAGTGCAGACCGCCTTGAATTCTACACGCATGTTTCTCTCTCTCTCTCATAAGTAGACTGAAGAATCCTCTACGTAACTATTCGCACAGGGAGTAGAACACAAGTACAATTCCTTCTGTGTTACTTAAGATCTCCCTCTCTCTGCTACATGTCCATCTCTCTAGCATTGTTGAAGCCCTCAGAGCACCGACCTTATACCGTCTCTCTCTCTTTCTGTGTTTCAGCAGACAACACCCCTTTTCTCTCTCTCGGACACAACATGTACACAGAAGGTAAAGCTTGAATATAAAAAGAGTGAATAAGAGAGGGGTATGAAGTTTACTTGGCAGATGCTTTCTCTTAACTCAGCAACAATAAATAAAAATCATGAAACAAATTGTTTCTCTCTCATGCATGCGCAATATCCTATTAAATGTGTTACTATTAATATTATCATGAATAGAAAAATATCATTCTCTCTCCGTACTATGTTATCATTTTCTTTCTCTCTCCCTCTCTCTCTCTTCTCTATTGGCCTGGTAGCTAGAGATGGAGAGCATGAGAGTTGATGATCATAGAGACAAGTCAAAGTACTCATAAAGCATGAAAATAAAACATGAAGAAAACAATGAATGAACAGGAAAAGGAAGAAGCATACTTAGAGAAAATCCAAGGGCAAAACAAGATGAGCATGTGGCATCTATTTATAGGTTTCCCCTTACGACTTCTATTTAGAAACTTCTAACACCCCTATTGATCCTTTCTATTTCCAAAATCTTCTTCCATGTTCTTTTTCTATTTTTGGAAATTCCATCTTTTAGTTCTATTTTGGTTTTGCTCTTTTTATTTTTCTAATTTTTCTTTTCCTATCTTTATTTCATTTTCTTTTTTCCATTTTTATTTTCGTACTAAGGTTTTTATTTAGTTTCATACCTATGTACAAACATAATAAATTTAATGGGCTAGAGTTGGGTAAATTGTAGAGTTCGTGAAAAAAGTTAGAAATTTTGATGTACAGTTCCCTGAGGGATTTCATCCCTACAACGTGATGTATACAGACTATCATGAATTGAACTGCTTTCTTGCCATCTTTACTTTCGATTCTTGCATAAGCTGAGCCACCTTCCAAAAATCTTGTTTCCATTATAAGTGTAGTAATATATGGTTGCCCAAGTATCATTCATTAAATAGAGTGATCCTGAATGCAAAAATTTTGGTAGTCACTTAGATCACCAATTGTGACATGCACTTTTGGACATGCACGGAAATGATCTTGGCTGCTTGAATTCTTTATCTCGATTGCATGTCAATCGCCCTATTCCCTTTCATATAAAGATCCTTAGACATAAGATTAATTTTGGAGTCGTTGCTAAGAAGAACAACCACAAGAGTATTAATCTTATCCAACCTAAATAATGTCTCTATTGTGTCTCGAGCCCCATGGTCCTAATTATAGTGTCTTGAAGGGATTGCTTCTTGAGAGCTTCATTCCAAATACCTTTCCTCGTGTGCATCTGAGTGCACATTACTTTTTATTTGTGCAAACACATTTTTCTCTTCCTGTGCTTGTGCTTGGGAGACTTGAACATGTGAGTCCTCATACATCCTTTCAAATTCATGAGATTCAGCTATGAACTATCATTTTCTTCTTAAGAGTTCAATAATCACTTCTAAGAACTCCCGCTTGGTGATCCCTTACAGCTCAGCCTTTGTATTGAAATTTATGGACCTATTTCAAACAATTCATTCAAGATACCTTGTCAAAGACTTCAAGTGCAAATGTGTTTTTGAGTGTCGACTTGTACTATGACCATTCTTACCTTCTATTATCAATTAGTTATGTAAATGCAATTCAAACACATATAAAACATTCTTTATGAGCGATCCTTTGAAGTGAATTAACTTGTGATTGGTAGTTATTTAAGTTAGGTAGATACTCGGAAAAGGAATTTGATAAATTGCTAGCAGTTTGAGAGGACTATTCTTTTTACTGAACATGTGCAGAGACCTAAACAGCAAGTTCTAGCTCAGAGTTGAACATTTTACTCTTCTTTCTTTCTCCATTGATTAGAGGATCATACTTCAAAGCACTTAGGTGATTATATGTGATGCTTGGGAAGCTCATGCGGTCTATATTACACTCCTTAACTTGTTCTTGGTTGATATGAAGCACGAATCTATAGCACTTCATCTCTAGAATCTATCCACCATCTCCTCCAACATCAGTCCCATGACCACAGTTATGGCAAGGGATTAGTCATGTTGGCTCACCAAGTGAGGAAAACTGTTTGGAAGCATACCGCAATGGATCGTGAGAGCCATTTATAAAGAAAATTTTAGAGGATGTAATGTGTATTGCTCTGTAGTATATATTTATGGTGTCCACTACTAGATACATGCCATTCTGAAATACATTTTATACATAGATCTAGATGGTACTTGAAATCTCCATCTCTCTCTCTCTCTGTGCATTTGCATAGATCGCTCTCTCGAGCTACTTAGTACTAATGAGCAATCGAAGATCGATGGTTTAAAACAACATTCATCGAATGGACAACAACAAGAGAGCATGGCGAAATAGCTTGCAAGACAACCTTTGCCACCATCCTCCTGACCGATCACACTCTTCATAGTTGCTATGTCAAAAGGAACCATCAACCCATATAATGGTAGGAGAACGGTCTTATCCTTTTGATCCACCTTAATCATCCCTTTCTTTGAAAATGGAATGTCACCCACATTATGATATGTGACCAGATCTCTACTTGTCCTTACAACACCATGATCACCTCCTCAACCTAGATGCCACTAACGAGCCTTCTTGGAGTCTCCTCATTCTTCTTGCATGAAAGCTCTACCTGATGCTTCCTACACGCTTCCTCTTTTGTCATTTCTGGGTTATCAAATCAAAGTGTTGTCTTACAATATTGACCATCAGCACCATTATCAGATGGTGCCTTTGGATTCGGATTTTCCTCGCCTCTAATTGGCATTCGAAGAGGAACGTGACGGTGATGGATATTTGAATAAGTTAATAGAAAAACCCAATGATTTTTATGAAACAAGTAATGGTTTCAGTAAGACAATTGAGTAGACAATGAAATACAAAAAACTTGCGACCTTCTAGAGGAACAAACTCAGTGTCTCTGTAAAATAACTCGTACACTATTGTGCTAACAAATATCAATATAAAAGACACAATTTAAACAGTGTTTTTCTTTTATGGAAGGCATCTTCTCTCTTAGATGCTTTCTTTTAACTCAACAACAATAAACAAAAATCATGAAACAAATTGTTTCTCTCTGATGCATGCGCAATATACTATTCAATGTGTTACTATCAATATTGTCATGAATAGAAAAATATCATTAACACTGAGTCACAATCAAGGAGAACAAAGACATGTTCTCTTTTACTTTTTACATAAAGACCATTATATCAAGCAATAAAGTGGGCATTTTACAATATCTAGAAAGCATCACTTGTTCTTGCTTGTAAATATTGTCACTAGAACCTTGATCTCATATCCCAAGTAGTCAAGATAGATATAATAAAATTCTTGTTGCCATGAAAACTAGTTGTTCAGCCGATCAAGAATCCCACATCATGATCTTTGACAATAGATTAGAGTTGAAGGTACAAGTAAGAGTTCGGGAAGCTCCTTCCTTACATCCATAACCTCAACAAGCACAGTATATGGCTGATTAAAAGTTACTCGAAAATTAGAGTACATGTGTTGCAAAAATCGGAACATTTTAACAAGGCAATTAAGATCATCCCCTTTGTATGGTTAAGATCCTCATTGAATGCATGGCCATATTCACAGAATATGAAATACATTTCACAAAAGCATTCCCAAGAGAAGATAATAATCAACAAAATTATACTAAGAAACATTCACACATGATCAGAGAAATGCTCAAGATAAATCAAGCTGAACAGAAAGTGGAAGCAAAACTCGACATTATATTTCTATTAAAATGATTTTTTACATTTCCTGTGTAAGTACAAGAGTAATATGAATCTACAATAGAAGGTGATCATAGCTTTCCTCAGGCTCAAGGATATTGGGATCCTCTGGAACATTAGAACACATATCCTGCCTCTCTTTCTCCAAGGTTGGCTCTTCAAGGTCAGCCATGTCCCCCGGTTCATCTGCAAGTGGGGGAACAGGCTCCCTTGAAGCCGGTTGGAATCTCTCCGTGTCTGCAATGTGCTTCCTTCCAACCTCTTGGTCTTCATCTGGGCATTCATTCAGCCCATTGATTCTCATTCTAATGAAGCTCACTTGAGCATCATCCTTCTCCACAGCTATGCAGTGCCTGAACATCTTTAAGGAGCAAGCCAGAGTCGTTCCTGCAACAGCAGAAAACCACTTAGAGGCGTCAATCAACCATGACTAATGAAAATTGTGAAAATTGAAATTACCTATGCCCGAAAAAAGGTCTAGGACCCAGTCATCATCATTGGAGAATAGCTGAAGCAATCTCATTATGAGTTTTTGTGGCTCCTGATAGGGGTTAACCAATGTCATGTCCCCAGCTACATGACGAAGTTTCTTGGTAACGGCTGGGAACATGAGCACATTTGAGATCCCATTCTCATTGCAATGCTCCCTGACTCTCCTTTTGCTTACTTCATCATAATAGCCGACTGTAATGCATTCAGTGGAGCTCACAAACCTATGCAAAGGAGTGTGATTTACGTTTGTCTTCACCCTGCAAACAAGAACTATGAGTCACAGAGAGCATCATTAAAGCCACAGAGATAGAAAGAAGATTACTTACCACGTGAGACACTCCACAGCATGATATCTTGCCTTCAGAGCAGTTGAAACAGAGAAAGACTGGTCTCTGCTATGGAAAATTACTATCCTCCAAAGAGGAGACATAGTCAACTCTGCAAAATCAGTGACCATCTTCTGAATCTGAGGGTGTTTGAAGGGTTCAGCATCATTAAGTGATCCCAACATCCTAAATCCATAGGGTATGTCCGCTATGAGAAGGGAGAAATGTTTTCTAAGCACAACAGAACAAATATTATTTACATCACTACAGAATACATTGTAATATACAGGCCTAAGGGGGTCTAGGGGATTGGAGAAACATTTCAGATCAGGTTCATCATCAAAATCCATCTCCTTGGCTTTCAGCCTAGATTTCTCATGCCTTGCTCTTTGAATGTGAGCCAGGAATGCAGGGGGGCAATCATCTAGTAGCTCCGCAGACTTACTTTTCTTTGGTTTCTGCAGAAAAAAGTGGAAAGATAATTAAATGAACTCTTCAATACAGCAAACAGAACATAAGGAAGTGATGCATGGCATCGATTTCGTGTGGGGGTAGATGCCAGGCATCGACTTTCTACTGAAAGTCGATGCCTGGCATCGACTTTGGGACATAAGTCGATGCCTGGCATCGACTTATGCCACGAGGTCGATGCCAGGCATCGACTTATGCTGCAGGTCGATGCCAGGCATCGACTTATGCCCCCAAGTCGATGCCAGGCATCGATTTATGCCCCCAAGTTGATGCCAGGCATCGACTTTTGGCTGCAGGTCGATGCCAGGCATCGACTTTAGCCGTAAGTTGATGCCAGGCATCGAATTCGTACTAAAAGCCTGGCATCAAATTGGTTTGGTGAATCAAGGCATCTAACCTAGTGGCAAACCAGGCACAACCTCAGAAAGAGAACCTACCCAATCACGAAACAGGATGAAATATTCTGATAAAGCTTTGTAGGATGATGTGGTTGGATAGTCTGCTTGGACCTCTGTCCAAGAAAAGCAACCCAGCCTCTTCATCATCACCTCCTGAATCTTCATGTAAACTTTATGACTACAGTCACAGAAATAAAAAAGAGACTAGGTTAGACCAAAAACATGGGAGGAGGGAAAAAGGATATGAGAATAACATACATACTTATTGAGCTCAGTCACCATCTCCTCTAGGCTTAACTCCTTGGAGATTACCCTTGACAAAGTTGATATAATCAATGTATCATCCTTGATTCCTTGAAGGGCCCTCCATGGTGTCAGCTTCATGTCCTGAGGAGCCTCTTCAATTGAGAGGTCAACTTTCCTTCCCTTTCCCTTCAGATCAACCTGTGGGTCTGGCCTCGACTTTCATTGCTTCTGGCCCTTGACCTCCTTGTTCTCCCACATTGTGAAAATTTTATCCTGTAGATCCCATATCTCACCTGATCTGAATGCCAGTTGAAACTATGGATCATATTTCCTCAAAGCATCAGACTTTCTATTCTCATCCAGTGCAATTCCAACCTCAATAAGGCATTGCTTTCGTAGATTGGGAAGTATTCTTCCAACTTCCTTCACAAGAAAATCTTCATATTCATGGTGGAAGAACCGAATTCTCTCATGGAGGACATTTTTTGCCTGTAGTCATTGTCATTGTTGTGATCCGAAGCAAGAAGCTTGGCTTCCTCAGTTGTAAGACCAGCATATATCTTACACTCTGCATACCTAAAGAAAAATGTGGTAGGGTGCTCCTTCACTAGCTGTCTACGGGCCCCTGCAGAGTGTGAACCTCCAATGACATAATAAGTATAATCCTCAAACAAACCCTCCTTGAACTCGTCCACAGAGCTGCACTCATTCGGATCCACCATGACAAGGAATGGCACAACAGTAGCATGAGGATTTATTTTCATTTTCTTCTTAAGATTCTGCAGGTGCAAATTGTGTGGCTCCCTGATCTCAAGGGGCCTCCTCCCTGTGACAGGATCTATTGGTGGCGTGTGGATGATATTGATTGGCAGGTGGAACAACTGCCCCTTCTTCACAACTTTTCTTTTAGCTATGTCCTCCCTCATCTTGTTCTGCTCAGTACCAAGAACACCCGAGGCAAGCTCTCCACCAGGCCCAAGTCGATGCTAGGCATCAACTTTTAGGTTCAAGTCGATGCCAGGCATCGACTTTTAAGTGCAAGTCGATGCCAAGCATCGAATTTGTGTGCAAGTCAATGCTCGGCATCGACTTGCACCCCCAAGTCGATGCCTAGCATCGACTTGCACCCTCAAGTCGATGCCGGGCATCGACTTGCACACAAAGTCGATGCCTGTCATCAACTTGCACTTAAAAGTCGATGTCTGGCATCGACTTGAACCTGAAAGTTGATGCCTAGCATCGACTTGAACCCAAAAGTCGATGCCAGGCATCAACTTTGCACCCTAAAGTCGATGCCTGGCATCGACTTTGCACCCTAAAGTCGATGCCTGGCATCGACTTTCAGGCCAACTTTGATGCGAGGCAAGTCGATGCCTTGCATCGACTTGAGGCTGCAAGTCGATGCCAGGCATCGACTTGCACAATCGATGCCAGGCATCGAGCTGTACCCTCATTGGATCTATATTTTTAGAGTTAAGAAAAATAAAAACCTAGAAAGCAGACTCTTTACACAAACATACAAAGGGAATCTTTTAGGAATCTTTTTTTATGGTATGATTTTGTCTACCTCTTGGTACTCTTGCCAACATTCTTCTTCTCCATCAGAGTTGCCTTGCTGGTATGCTGAGCTCTGTGCTCCATAGCTGTCTGTGCTCTGTTGCTCTCTCTTGCTCGTGGATTTTGAAAATGAGAACGATCTTCTCCTCTGCTATTTATAGGCAATTGGGTAACTTGAACCAGAGACTAATTGGATCTAACTGAATGAGTCCAGTTGCTAACTATATCTGTCAACCAATCTAACCAGGGAATACCACTCACACAAATAGACTGTTTCAGAGCCACTTTAATGAAATATTCATAGAACCGTGCAACTATTTATATACATTTGCATGGAAATTACACTTCAATGGCAAGAGTATGGTATGTACATGAGGATGTCTAATCTCATGTAGAAATTTTTTCTTAGAATCTCTTGCTTGGGAGAAAATGAAGTCTAAGTTGTGTTGAATATGGGAGATTAATGACATCTTTATAGTGTTATCCTCTTCACTTTAGTTCATATTCACATTTATCTTGTAACACATTGTTGAAATGGAAAATCAATGTATGAATAAACATTCAAGTAAAGAACCTTGCAACTATTTATATACATTTGCATGGAAATTACACTTCAAGTCTAAGTTGTGTTGAATATGGAAGATTAATGAAATCTTTATAGTGTTATCCTCCTCACTTTAGTTCACATTCACATTTATCTTGTAACACATTGCTGGAATGGAAAATCAATGTATGAATAAACATTCCGTGTACCTCTTTTACACATAATTCTTTTTTAATATACTTTCGTCTACCTCTTTGAGATCTAGCCAAGACTACAATGAAACCTAATCCTTGAAATCTTATTTACCAAAGGTAAAATTTCTTCTTGTATAGTCTTCAATGGCACTACTACAAACAATTTTAATACATAATCCAGTTGGAACTCAACTTGGATATATTTTGAGTCACTCACAATGCTAAGACTCAATGACTCATATCTAGTTAGAAATCAACTGTGTTTCTCATTTCAAAAGTGAATCAATCTTTGGTTCCCTCATTAGTGTATATTGGAGTAATTAAGTTATTTGAAATCAAAAGTTTAATGTTATTTAATGTACTTTAATAAACTTTTGATTTCATATCTTCTTGATGTGACATTTGATGTGACATCTTCACTTGATCTCGGATTTCTACTTATTTAAAAAGGTCATTCATCTTCAGTCTTCTGTGAACTCAGTGAAGATGAGCTCAATCTTTTTAGTGGATGCTTGGGCATCAGCTTCTTCTGCTCATATTGATACAGTTTCGGATTCATTGTTCTTAGTTGACCCTTTCCACAGAAGTGATGATCCCTATGATTTAGGACGTGCTGATGATTCCATGTTTTCTGTTGAGTCATTTAAGTTATCCAATTCACAGTGCAATGCTGCTCAACCAAATGCACCTCTTGATCTCCCATCTGATCCAACCATTGATCTCCCTTCTGACTCAAGTGCATGTGGAGCAACGGAAAAGCAAAGCAAGCTCAATCTACGATTTAAAAGAAGGCCTCGTGAAGTAAGTCAAAAAAAATTTAAATTTCTTACTTCAGATAGACAGATTGCATTGGATATTGTGAAGCATTGTTGTGGTTTGAAATGTTTGTACAATTTAGGAATGAAGAAACTAAAGCACCTAAGAGAAAAATTCCTCCATTTAGATAGTGAAAGGCAGGATATATACCTTGTTTCTCGCATGCAAATGATTGAGGATAACATGTCAGTAACACGTGTTGGTTTTGAATATTTCTTTAGTCAAGGGATGCGATGCTGTAGGGCTGCATTTTAAATTGCAATGGGTGAGGGAAATCTTAGAATACATAGGGTTCAACAAGGGCTTTTGAATGGGGATCTCATTTTGGATACGTTCCATGTTGGGACCAAAGGATCTGTTGGACGTCATGCAATGAATTGGATGATGAACTATTTTAGCTTGCATTGTGAGGTTATGCCTACAGCTGGAAGGTTGCACTTGTCAGATAACTTTACTCGTCGAGAGGTATTTCAAATATATAGAGAAGACATGGAAAATAGAAATGAGAAGTATGTGTTGTATCGTCACTTTACTCGATTATGGAACGAAGAGTTTAACAATGTTTCTATTCCTCGTAAAGTTAGAATGGGTGAATGTTCAGTTTGCGCCACTTTGAAAAACATGGCAAAAGGGGCTACAACACCACAGGAAAAGAATAATTTTAAAAACCTCCTAACAACCATCGTGAGAGTCAAACTTTAGAGAGAAAGAAAGCAATTCATCATCGAAGTAAAGCACTCAGAAATCCGGAGCGTTATATGTGTTTGTTGATCGATGGTATGGATAAAAAAAAACTTGTTTGCCACATTTTTATCGCATCCCTAAGGACATTGGAGATGAAGTCCTTGTGCAAATGCATTTGGTTGGTGCTTTGGTATACAATGGAACTGTAATGTCCAAGGTTTTCTTCACATATCCGAATGTGCATAATGATCCAAACCTTACAGTTACTGTCATTCATCGTGTTTTGCAATCATGGAAGGGTCTTTTGCCACCAACTCTATATTTGCAACTAGATAATACTGCAAGAGAGAATAAAAATTCTACAGTCTTTGGATATTTAAGCATGCTTATTGAAAAACAGGTATTTCAGAAGGTTAAGGTAAATTCTCTTCTGGTTGGCGACACTCATGATCACATTGATCAAATGTTCAGTACTTTCTCTAAGAACTTGGCACGTAACAATGCTTTTACTCTTCCGATTTTATCTGAGCTGATTTCAGAAGCATATACTCCAAAACCAGAAGTTCAACACCTCACACAGATTTATGACTTTAAGCACTTTTGCTCAATGGGCCTTGATAACAATGCTAAGGTTTTGGCTCCATTGCACAATATTAGTTTCAACCATGTATTCTTGATGAGGAGGGTTGATGAAATAACCCTTTTATTTGCAAAGCAGTATTCATCTTCTCTTGGGTGGGAGCCTAAAGAGGGATGCAGATTCTTATTGCAGGTGCCTAATTTGTCTACTGTAATAGTGTATGGTGCAGAACAATCACCATATGAATATAAAAACAATACAGAAAGATGTGGAAATGTGGTTGATCAAAGTAAAAGCTGGATGCATGCACTCATTGAAAAGAAGAGACATATTGAGCGTGCAAAAAAATATGCTGGAGATCAAGATGTATCTTGGTGGGAGGACTTTTTCAATCATCAAGAAGAGATTATACAGTATACAATTGCAGGTCACTGGCCAGTTGATGTTCCATTCACATGGGATTTTTGTACACAAAGATCCGTGAATGTGGCCCAAGCATGTAATGCAGATGCACTTCAAAGTTTTATACATCCACCAGAAATAAATATCTATGTAGGCCCAAGGATGACAAAATAGGCAGAAGCAAGATGGCAAGGAAATTTAATAGAGATAAATGTTGGAACACTTATTGCAGTTCTTGTTGATGGTGATGAGGCTACCAGACCATTTTGGATTGCAAAGGTTTTAGAGATAACTAAAGATATTGATCAGAGAAGAATAGAGGCTTTGATGGTGCATTGGTATTACACTAAAAGTAGTAATGCATTCACAGGTAAATATAACTTAGAAATGGTGTGTGATACTAAACGAACAGGTTCAAAAAAGAAAAAGAATATTCGAAGCACATCCACTCTTAAAATGGATGATGTAGATATTCTTGTTTATGATTTTTCCTTGACAAAAACAGGTCACTTGAGGAAAGCAACCATCAACATGATAAAACAAAAGCTTCCAGATGTATGTGGTACAGGAAATCATAGGCAAACAAGAAGAGTTGTGGATGATCCTGCAGAATTTGGTATGTACGTGGATGAAGATAGAGCTCTTGTGGATATAGAAGAAGAAGAAGAGAGCTCTCAACAGTATGAGACTGAATCAAGTGCATCAGATGATGAGGGTGTAGACATAGATGGACAAAGTTGTGAGATGCATTGAAGCTCTCAGACATTTTTAGTGCTTTTGTAAATGCCTCGAAGTAGTTTGGTTAATGAAACCATGTTTTGTAGCAATTTTGAATAACAGTCAGATATCCACCCATTAAAAATATGTCTAAAATGTTATTTTTGTATAAGAACTATTCAGTTCTACATTCTTTATATAGATTTTAGACATGTCAATGTCCTATCATATATATTTTGGACATGTCAATGTCTTATCATATACATTTTGGGACATGTCAATGCCTTATATAGTGAAATTTTGACTACATTTTGAGCTCTTTTTTTATGAGAAAATGACAAAAAATGTCAAAAATCACATGTTTTCACCTCATTTTTGTAATGTATACTGGTATAAAGGAATCTCAAACATAAGCTGCCATTTGCTTGATTTTTGACAAGAGTGTTCTCTTTTTACCACATAGTTCTCGTTTGTTACGACTCGCTGTTCATTCTCTCCGTACTATGTTATCATTTTCTTTCTCTCTTCCCCTCTCTCTCTCAGTCTTCTTGATTGGCATGGTAGCTAGAGATGGAGAGCATGAGAGTTGATGATCATAGAGAGAAGTCAAAGTACTCGTAAAGCATGAAAATATAACATGAACAAAAAAATGAATGAACAAGAAAAGCAAGAAGCATACCTAGAGAAAATCCAAGGGCAAAACAAATCCTTTCTATTTCCAAAATCTTCTTCCATGCTCTTTTTCTATTTTTGGAGATCCCATCTTTTAGTTCTATTTTGGTTTTTCTCTTTTATTTTTCTAATTTCTCTTCTCCTATTTTTATTTCATTTTCTTTTTCCATTTTTATTTTCGTACTAAGGTTTTTATTTAGTTTCATACCTATGTACAAACTTAGTGAATTTAATGGGTTAGAGTTGGGTAAATGGTAGTTCAAAGGCTGCAAACCTAGGGTTTTTAATGGGGAAAACTTACAATTTTCCTATGTTTAAGTTCAAGCATATTTTTTTTTACACTTATGGGCTAAAATCCTAGGGTTTAGGTAAGGTTTCAATGAGTCAAAACTACGGTTTCAAGGGTTAAAATTAGATTTTCTAAAGTGTTTTAAGGGTGAGAAGTTAGTTTCAATGAGAAATTTACAAAGATATAGGTCTAATCTATAAAATTGACATAGTTTCTCATCACATGAATATTAAATCAATGGAAACGTGGAATTCTATAGCTCTTTATAGTCAAAACACCATATCATAGCCAGAAAAACTTTGAAAATAATTACAAAAACAATCTTGATGTATAGTTCCCTGAGGGATTTCATCTTGACAACGTGATATATACAGACTATCATGACTTGAACTGCTTGCTTGCCATCTTTACTTCGGATTCTTGCATAAGGTGAGCCACCCTCCGAAAATATTGTTTCCATTGTAAGTGTAGTAATATGTGGTTGCCCGAGTATCAGTCATTAAATAGAGTGATCCTGAATGACGAAATTTTGGTAGTCACTTAGATCATCAATTGTGACATGCACTTTTGGACATGCACCAAAATGATCTTTTCCGCTTGAATTCTTTATCTCGATTGCATGTCAATCGGCCTATTCCCTTTCATATAAAGATCCTTAGACATAAGATTAATTTTGGAGTCGTTGCTCAGAAGAACAACCAGAAGAGTATTAATCTTATCCAACGTAAATAATGTCTCTATTGTGTCTTGAGTCAAATGGTCCTTGGTATAGTGTCTTGAAGGGTTTGCTTCTTGAGAGCTTCATTCCAAATACATTTCCTTGTGTGCATCTGGATGCACATTACTTTTTATTTGTGCAAACATTTTTCTCTTCCTCTGCTTGTGCTTGGGAGACTTGAACATGTGAGTCCTCATACATCCTCTCAAATTCATGAGATTCAGCTATGAACTATCGTTTCCTTCTTAAGAGTTCAATAATCACTTCTAGGAACTCCCACTGGTGATCCCTTATAGCTCACCCTTTGTATTGAAATTTATGGACCTATTTCAAAAAAGTCATTCAAGATACCTTGTCAAAGACTTCAAGTGCAAATGTCTTTTTGAGTGTCGACTTGTACTACGACCATTTTGTCTTACCTTCTATTATCAATTAGTTATGGAAATGCAATTCAAACACATACACAACATTCTTTATGAGCTCTAAGTCATTCATAGGCATAAGCCTTGCCTAGAGGTATCAAGATTCTATCTCATACTCCTCCCAAAATTGTGTAATGTTTTTACCGTTAAAACATCCACTTCCCTTGATAACATGCTCATGAAATGTTTGAATGGAACGTTACCTCTTTTCATCTTGCTTAAAATGCAATTGTGGTGTCTCTCATAACGAGTGAGATTGGGAAGATCATGATGTTAAAAAATTCAGTTCACCAATTAATCGATGTCAAGAGAAGGGTCATCAAATGACCAAACCTTTGAGAGTTCTGTATTTTACAATAGATTAAATCCCAACCTCAAACGATCTTATATTTATATTTACACATTAATTTCATGTTTAAAATCAATAATAGTTATGTTCTTAAAAGAAGATAAAGTTCCACTTTATTTCACATCTAGAGTCGTGCATACAATTCTTTCATTCGACGCTTCATTCTTGAAGAAGGAAGAGAAAAACAAACAAATGTCTTTTTGGCATTTTTCATCGCTTGGCTTAGTTCAAAAGCCATGTGAGAAAATTCTTAGCTTTAAAGCTCATCTCAGGTTTCTATTCTATTGTATACCATTTAAGTGTGTGTGCATATATATATATATATATATATACAAACACACTCTCTCATGTGCTTCGATGGGATGCCTATGTCTCTATGTGGACATTTTCAAGTTTTACAGTAGTTTGCATAACCTTATAGGAAGCTGCTAGAATATCTACAGATTTATAAGGTTAATGTTGCTATATATGGTTAATATTGCTGGGATCTTTAAACAAAATGTAGAAAAACAAGAGAAAAACAAAGTTGACACAAACTGTTTCATTCTCACAGAGGTGAAGACCTCTAGATAACACCTTTATCATATTGTCCGTTTACCCCATTCCAATTCAGGATAAATAAGAAGTTCATCTATCTTTTGTCAATATGCAAGAACAAAGACTTTACACCAGCTAATGCTTGTATTTAACATAAATAAGAACAAACAAAAACCAATGAAGGTACAAGAATATTCAGAAAGGTGGAAGGGAAAACAAAATGAGCGCAAGATAAAAACAAGATTGAAAGAGTTAGGGGGACCATAGTAGAGAAGTTAGGCTTTTGAAACAAAGAGAAATTCTTCTCCATTAAACCCTCCAAAGAATTCTTTCCTTTTTAAGAACATGGTGATCATTTGACTCTATCATGACTATCTCCCATGACACAAAACAATTATCTAAGACATTGAACATTTGCAAGTCATCATCTAGCAATTTACTGAATGCAACATTACTTATATGTTGAAAACACAGAGTTTAGAATGCACTTAAAGAGAAGATTATCAACAAACTCAGCCACATCAAGAGTGAGAATATTTATATGGAGAGGAGGTAACCGGGTCTCTGATTCTAGTACTCCTTCACTACTAGAATCACGGGGGCATAGCAACGCCCTCCATTGAAAATAAAAGTAGGCTTCATCACTTATGTGACGATCATTGTCCGAAGCATCGCATAAGCGATGAACCATTTTTATTTTAATAAAATAAATAATGGGTGTCATATAAGAGATGAAAACTGTCCCTTATGCAATGTTATCTTAACCGTTACAATCAATGTCACTAATTAATGATGCTATTAGAAATGTTGGCAAAATGCTTGCATCGCGCCAATGTCGCATAAGTGATGCTTTGGATTCATAAAAAAAATTTGATTTCTTCCCATTAGGGCGAAAAACGGCCCAAAAGGGCCGTGTATGGATTTCAATTAGTTTTGCTTAATCTAGATAAAAGTCTTCAAATCATTTAAAAAATTTTGTGTAAGCTCATTTAAAACATGTCTTATGCAAATTTTGAAGAGAGATAAACTCGTGTGATAATCAGGAAAAGTCTGTGTGATATCTTACGCCTCGAAGTTTGTGCTCATTGGGCATTCATCAAAATTCAAATTTTCCTCTTGTTCACAGACCTATAATGTGTGCTTATGACGTTTTGCACTTTTTTACTCTACTTTCCATAGCAGCCTTATTTCTCTCTTTCACGTCATTTTAGACACTTCGCATCACTCGTCATAGCAGACCATGGAGAACCTCAACCCAAACACTCTCAGTGAGCTTTCAATGAGCAAAAATCATTGTGATAAGTTCCATATCAACATTATAGTTAGTCATGAGTATGCAACGACAAGAAAGGTATTTGGAAGGGATCTTCAACGTTCTGAAGTGTATGGATTGTGGAAAGAAGGCAAAAAACATATTGACATATGGGCAAATGGATCTCTTTATCCAATTGATCCACCAACTGGAAGGTATCCCCCTTTGCATAATCTTCATGATCTGATTAGATCTGTAGGAGATGGTGAGGATGGTTTACGAGGCTATTGTTAAAGCCTCTTGGAGATTTCAAGGTATTATGTATACTACATAAACTATTTACAAAACACACTACATCAAAGGGATTTACATACCAAGGAGTTAGAATACAAATTATCCACTTTATCTTATCAATTAGAATCTTTCAAAAAAATGAAAGAAACTCCCATAGCTTTGAAAATGCGATCAAAGTGAGTAACACCTTTTCTAGATTTGACTGAAAAATCTAGCCAAAAGAAGAAAAGAATGAATTTCAAAATTTTAAGAGATCATCTGACAAATGTGTTAGGTTTCAATATGTTGAACAATTTTGAGCACGTACATTTCTATAATGAATTATGAGTCAAAATGATGTTTTAAGACTATTGGAGCTGAAAGAAAATACATGCTTGAAACAGTTCGTTTTCCAACAACTCATGACACACATTAATTCGCTGCTAGAACCATCTCAAATTCTGGAGATTTGTGATGGTGTTGGAGTGAGTAGGAAAGGTTATAGAGCAATTTCAAAAGTTTGGTGTGAATTTTTAAAACTTAACAAAGTTAAAAGCTTTGGATTGCCTACACCCCATCACGTAGGAAAGTTTTGGCTCTGTTTGAATAAGAAGATCACATCAATATTTGGTGAATATAAACATAATCACGGTAACGTGCATTAAGAAGTAGGAAAACAAAAGTTACATTTCACTTACAATGCATTTAACAATATATGGATAGATATAATAAAACTTGAAATATACATGGTACAATTCTATAATATAAAAGAACATGAATGTTCTGGTCCATTGAAATTTGTAATCAAACTTGATGAAGCTAAACTTAAAATACATCAATCTGGAGAGAATAAGCATTGCATTGATGAATAGAGCTTTGAGCTATAGCTTTGGGAAAATGAATACTCCATCTCTCACATACAAACATTTCAAACGTTTTTCAGAGGCATCATGCAGGAGAATTGTTGGATGCCAAAGACTAGAGAGACTTTAAAGTTAAGTGGCATTTGAGTGGAGACCTAAAGATGCTCAAATGCATGTTTGGTATAAGTGGGGGAACAAATTCTAGGTACCCTTGCTTGTACTGCATGCAAAGTTCAGGCACAAGAGGATGGATTGCCAGAGCTGAGGCTAAAGAGGCTCCTTCTAGACAAAATGTTATTCTTCATAACTGCTCATCTTTTGCCATGATTTGGGATCCCATACTTCCAATAGCATTGACAAAATTACACATATGTACACTACATGTAGAGTTAAGGATCGTTAACAAGTTGGTCCGTCTCCATTTGGATTATGCAAGTTCTATCAAGCCTACAACTCTTTCAGATGAGTGCATAAAAAATGTGAATCTCTACTTTCAAAAATGGGATTTCATGGTGGTGATGTTCATTTAAGAAAAGATCCAAAGGTTTCAAAAAATGTAGGTAATGTACTACAAGATGTCTCAATGGGAGGTGGAAAAGCAAGGAGATTCTTTAGTAATCATGATGACAAACAACTAAAAGCCATGTGGAATTGCTAGAAAAACTTTTGTGAGTTCACAACTAATTTAAAAAGAAAACCGAGAATAGCAAAAAAGAGAATGGAGGTGTGGGTCAAACTAGATAATTTTTTAAAGATCATGAGGCAGTAGATAACATCAAATAGCTATGTGACAGATTTCAAAAAGGTGACCATAGAGCTTATAGAAACCATCATAGAGGCATGGAGTGCCAAAGACATAATATAATACTTAGTGAGTCTCAAAGATAATTTACTCAATTTATTTTTCTCTAATTGAAATAAACATATGATGAAACTCTTCTGTTCTTCCAGTATATTCTTCTTGTGCATGGTGCGTTCTTTGCAGAAAAGGACACACTTGCCATATAGAACACCCAAGGCATGGAAAAATCTCATTATCAAGAAAGGACAAGCTTCTTTAGGTGCACAAAGAAAGGAGGAGGAGTAAACAAAAGTAATGCCTTCAAAGAGCTTTTTGATTGGTTCCTTAGAAGACAATTACAAAGGAGCTCATGCCAAATATTGTCGTCAAAAGATTAGGACTATCACCAGAAAAAAACATCATGGATCAATGTGATAAAATGGAAAATATTACATTCCAAAGGAAGCTATAATATTTGCAATGTCCTTTATTTCTTTGAGAAATAAACATGTCTACGTATGTACATTTCATCATATAATAAGCTTTGAAATGAAATAGGTCTATGTATGTACATCTTTTTTGAGTCTTCTGAATGAGCTTGAATTTGGTAAATCTGCCTTCAAAGAGCTTCTTGATTGATTCTTGAATAGATAATTACAAACGAGATCATGCAAAATATAATTATCATCATATAAATAGGACTCTCACCAGAGAAAAACAGATCATGGATCAATAAGGATTAATATTAGGACATAGATCAATTACACAAAAAAAGGTTGCATGCTTCATATTTGTAATATCTTGTATGCCTTTGGGAAATAAATATGTGTATCTATGTACATTTCATGAGTAAAGCTTTGAAAAGAAATATATTTAATCCTCCTTGAGTCTTTTAAATGAGCATCGCTTTGGCAAATCTCCTCTGCATCTGAGGTGCTCTTTTCTCCTATAGCGAGCAATACTTTTAACATCTAACACCCCTACAGCCATTGCATATCTTGAGTAACAAAGGAAGTAGCCTTCCCTTGAAGCATTGAGTCCTAGGGCATATCCAAAAATTTTAAACCCATGTATCTTGAAAGAGTCCTCAAGGAGAATAGTGCAAAATTTGGCTCTTCACTATAGTGCTTTTGAATAACACAAAATAATTTTTGGATTCAATTTTGGAAGATAGTGGATCACTGAATGAATATCAACCTTTTTCTTCCCTTTCTCCTCTATGGTTTTCCTTGTTCCGTTCCCCCTGCCAAGATAGTTGTCTTCATCCAATATCAATAACTGTAGAAAAAAATAAAAAAGCTAGGTCAGAAGAAGTCTAAGGAAACTTTTAAAGTCATAGAAATAACTGGAAACACATGCAGAAGCAAAGCATGAGACACCGGCGATTCAAGCGATTAGGTTCATCAGAGAATATCGGATGGGCCAAATCATTTGCATCAATCGTGTTCAATTATTCACCCTAAACGTTATACAAACATATAATTAATTTTGAAAGTAGTATTTTTATACACAATTAGATGTTTATTATCAATGCTCCATGCAAGTCATAGCCACAACCAACTCAAGCGATTAGGGTCATCAGAGAATATCGGATCAGCCAAATCTCTAGCATAGGTTGTGTTCAATTATTGACCCTAAAATTTATACAAACATATAATTAATATTGAAAAGAGTATTTCTACACACAATTAGATGTTTCTTATCAATCTTGCATGCAAGTCATAGACACAATCGAGTCAAGTGATCACACTCATCCAACATTCTCCAATGACCTTAATCGCTTGAAAGGGTCGCCTCTAACACACGTTTGTTTTACATACCTTTAGCTCATCATCCTCCATCTCAGCTCTAGTTATTCTACTGTGCCCTAGTGGAGAACATGACTAATGCAAGCGAAATAAGCTAGCCAAAGGCTGATCAAACGCATGTAATCCCTTGTATCAGTTGTATCGGGTATGAAGCAAAAGTATGCAGGGTGATGAAGAGAGAAATTCTATGAATGTTGAAAGTGTGAAATGGTGAAGGGAACTAGTAGTTATAGTCGAGGAGGACCCATAATGGTCACATGACATGGATCAATCAGGAAGTGCCACATGGCAAATGTATTTTGGGAATCACAATGGTTAGATGATATGGCCCACTCAAATGATGCCACATGGAATTGTACATTGGGATTCACAATGGCTAGATGATGTGGACCAATTAGAGGTTGCCACATGTCACCAATGGTCATCTCATTCCAAAGACCTATTAAAGCTCATCTATCCATTGTTTTTCCTTTTGTTGTGAACTCTTTGCTAGTGACGACTTGCCATTGTCTTCAAGTTTTTTTGGTGCCTTTCAAATCTTTCCATACACCACATTTTGTGTGAGGTATGATGGATCATAAGAGCTTGTACACGACTGATCCAAGTGATTAGGCGCATCGAGAAGTTTCGGATGCCCCTAATCGCTTGGATCGATCATCATAATCAACCATTTTACAACATGACCGATACAAGCGATTAGAGACATCCGGGGTCGTCATAATCACAAGCATGGGTCATCTTGATTAGGGAGAGAGCAATAACTGCCATTATGAAACATGCAATATGCCCTTATGATTGAGACTCACCTCCACCACCATCAACAGATAAAAACAAGTCTGAAGAAAAGAAGAAAGGGTTTCCTATTCCATCCCCATTGAAGCATCGGCCAAAGAATAAGAGTACAGGTTAGGGCTCCAAAAATGGCCAGAGGCAGCACATAGGTTAAGGCTCCAAAAAGGAAATAAAAGAAGGTTGAAAGATTATATTTTTTGGACGTAAGATTGTAATCTAATGTGCAAACAA
>MU263575.1:35000-40595 GCA_020310875.1 Ceratopteris richardii
GAGAATTCGGATTAAATTTACATAAAATGATGTCACCTAGCTTTTGAACTTCTTTGCTATCCCATTCCCTACCTAAAACATAATCAACCTCATAAATAGAGGCTCTCCTATTTTAAAGCATGCTACAAAAACATGAATCGGCAGAATCTTTATCCTTCTCAAAATTTGGCTTGTTGACATTGCCATTTGGATGTCAAATTTCATTTTGCATAGAAAACATGAAACTGTTGAATGATCAAGAGCATCCCAATCTAATGAAGAGATGCAAGGAGCAGGCAAATGTACAAGATTTCCATAAGATCTCCTCCCTGATGGCACCTGATAATCTACAAAATGAACAAATAACCCTATGCTATTGAAATTTTGAACAACTTTGTCTGCATACATAAGTTCTGCATATTTCTTATGAAGAACTCTGCATGTCCTCTTAGACATTCAATAGGTTTCCACTCCAAAATATTGGAAGGAAAAATATCTGCAATACAAAAACATATATGTTGTTATACAAAAACAACTAAGATGGTAGAAGATTATTGTAAAGCTTCACTTACAAAATGAAGAGAATTGCATATGATTTTCTAGAACAAGATCCTTAGCATTGTACACATGTTTTACTCTTGCAAACCAACCGCATCTTTTCAACTTGAAAATGAGAATATATCCTCTCCAATTGTTTCTTGTGTCATCTCTCTTAGCACGCTTGACTTTATGGGCACCTCTGCAGCTAGGAAGCATAGTAACCCAATCATTTACCTTCATAGAAAGAGGTTTCCACAATGAATCCTCTCTTTTGCTATAAACCTCACATGAGGTCACATGATTGGAAGGACGATGATAAGAAATTGGTTTTGGATGCTTCCCTTTAAAATGTATCCCTTCTCTTTTACATCTTAATTGCATCAGGCAAGAATCATTGATGTTGAAGAGAAATATTTTTGTTGAGATTCTAACATTAATATGATCTCAACCAATCACCACAATATGGAGAAGCTTTATAAACCTTAGAAGATATTCCTACATCATGAAAATGATAAAAATATACTTGGATTAGCTCACATATATTTGTATGCATATTAAATAAAAGTATTACATCAATACTTGAACGAACACCATATCTTGGAAAATCATGAATAGTCTAAGCCAAAATACCACAAAACATAATATATCTCTCATTGATGCTTTTTGATACATCAATGACATTAATGCCTCTCCATAGCTCTTGGAGATTGTCAACGAGAGGAGAAAGACATATATTCATATCTTTAACTTGTCTTTTTCCTAGGACTAAAAGTGAAAGCATTAAATGTTCCTTCTTAATGCTAAGATATGGTGGAAGATTGTAGTTTATGTCTAACACTGGCCATGTTGATTATTTACTAGATTTCATGGAAAATGGATTAACCCCATCTAATGCAACTTCTAACTTTAGATTCTGTGGTTTTTCTGCAAAATCAAGCCATGTAGAATCAATATTGTGAAAATTTGCACTATCTATTGGAATTCTGATTATGCCATCAAAATTTTTATGATCATGTCCCCATGTCAAAAGCTTTGATAATTCAGGTCTTTAAAACATATGTCTAATCCGTGGAGCCAATGGAAAAGGTCTCAATACCCTTTTTGGGATTTTACCTTGTATTTTTGTTCTATTAAGAAAAACACTCTGCTACAAAGAAGAGATATTGGGTCAAGTCATACATTACACTTAGGCCAAATGTGCCATAATGGTTTTGTACCTAGATTTGTAAGTATATGTGTTATTCAAAGTATATTTTTTATTTTAGTTAAAATGCAAGAGACCAATTTATTTGTTTCAATGCAATGTAAGGATTATGGTCAATATCCTATGAAACATGAAATCGACTATGCTAGACATTTTGGATATTGGTGTTTGAGAGAGTATATGCAAGATCATTCGGATGCTTTTGTAAGTATTATTAACTTTCATATAATTATTTTATCTTGATGGATGTTTTGTATGTTTTACGTATTTATGTTTCTCATATGTAATACAAGAATATTATGGAGAGGTACATATAGATGAGGTGGAGAGACACACATAGCTAGGATGGTCTTGATTGTCATAGAGTGCTCGCACCGCTACCCATGATGCTACTATAGATATATCAGATCATGGAGATGATCATGATGTTGAGAATGAGGATGAGGCTCCTGATGATGAGGATGATCATTATGATTATCATGATAAAGATTCTTGATTATGAAATTGGATATATATATATATATATATATATATATATATATATATATATATATATATATATATATATATATATATATATATATATATATATATATATATATATATATATATATATATATATATATATAGCTCATTCCAGTTATGTTTTGAATTGTGTCTATGGTATTAAGTAATCAAAAGTCTTGTTCTAATGATTTTTATTATTTTTTATATTTATCATTTGTTTTATTACTTTAATTACATAATTCATTCATAGTTATGTGTGCTTGTATATATATATATATATATATATATATATATATATATATATATATATATATATATATATATATATATATATATATATATATATATATATATATATATATATATATATATATATATATATATATGCATGTGGTTGTGTGTGTATAAAATGTATGTATGCACATGAAGGTATATGTCTATATTTGTGTAAGTGTGTCTATATGTATGTATTTATATGTATCTATGTATATATATGTGCATGTATGTATGTGCATATGTATGTGTGTATATGCATGTATGTGCATGTGCATGTGTAAGTGTATGTGCATATCTATGTGTATGTGCATGTGTATGTGTGTGTATATGTATGTATGTGCATGTATATATGTAAGTATATGTGTATATGTGTGTATGTGCATTTATCTGTATGTATATGTATGCATGTGCATGTGTATGTGTGTGTATGTGCATATGTGTGCATATGTATGTGCATGTATATGTGTGTATGTGTGTGTATATGTATGTATGTATATATGTATGTAAGTATATATGTATGTGTAAATGCATGTATGTGCATGTGCATGTGTAAGTATAGATGCATATGTATGTTATGTGCATGTGCATGTGCATGTGTATGTGTGTGTATATGTATGTATGTGCATGTATATGTGTACGTCTATGTGTAGTGTATGTGCATGTATATTTGCATATGTATGTATGTGCATTTTTATGTGTGTGTGTATGTGCATATGTGTGTGTATGTATGTGCATGTATATGTGTATATATGTCTGTGTGTGTATATTACATATGTGCATATGTATGTGTATGTCTATAAACATATACAAGTGTATGTATATGCATGTGTATACGTATGAAACATGCATGTGCATGTGCATGCATTTCCATTTGCATCCATGTGTATATGCATGCATGTGAATGTGCATATACAAGTATTTAGATATGGTTTAATGTCTGTATGTGTATGTGTATATGCAATAATGCATGCGTGCAAGTCCCTTTATGTGTTTGACAAAATGTTTGTGCGTATGCATATGCATATGTATATGTGTGTGTGTATGTGTAAGTGTATGTGCATATGTATGTGTGTGTATGTGCATGTGTATATGTGTACATGTGTGAACCTGTATCTTCATCTATAAGTGTATAAGTTCATATGAATAAGTGTGAGTATGCTAATTAATGAAAATGAAACAATTAAAATGATATACGAATAATGGAAATTGTACTTACAATATTTAGTCATACTTTTGGTTGGTTAACTTCTTGAATAATATGCAATAAAGAGAGAGAGAGAGAGAGAGAGAGAGAGAGATCAAAAGAGAAAGAGAAAGAGAGATAATTCAAAGAGAAGGATGTTGAAAGGAGAGAAATAGAGAGAGAGAGAGAGGCAATAAAATAGAGATTAGACAAAAGAACAATTAAGCAAGTGATTGTTTTAGCTCATAAACATAGTGTAATTATGAATGTTGGAGAGCTCTTTGATGAGATGCATGTAGATGCCAATCAAAGATCCTCCAACCTTTTTAATTTTGGTCAGAAAACCATCGTGTAATCAATGCTAGACCATCATATATGCACATTCAAAATGCAATACATAAGTAATGCTTTTTAACATCGTTTTTGCGATGTGAAAAGCATCACTCATGCGATGCTTTTTTTATTCCATTGCTTAAGCGATGCCTAGTGCTACCATAACAATGCCAGTTGCTTAACATGTCGAAAGGAACATCGAAGGTTTTGTCATTTAACTGACATCGGGTGCTTGAAGCTCATTGCAAAGCTTTGATGCAATTACATATTGACAAAATTGTGTCATGTTAACCATCACTATGCACCTATATTCCTTGTAGTGTTCTACTCAAGGGGAGGTCTCCTTAGGGAAGTATATACTGTGACATGTACGTGTATTAAGTATCAGTAGAGAAATTATACAACATGGAGTACAAGTTACCTAGATGATGAAAGGACCAATTTTCTAAGATTGAAAGTTACACAAGTGCACCAAGAGCGATACACTTTACAATAGTACAATGGTCTAGTCACTTGTGCAAATGAACTTTGACTACTCAACACAATGAAGGTAAAAAAAAAGAAAACTATTTGACTTTTGCAAATGGCTTCAAGTAATACGATAGAATCTAGTTTACAAGAGCTATCTTAGCATACCCAATTTCACTTTAATGCCAACTACCATTCAACTTCTAAGCCCTCACTTTGTATATCCACCAAAGAGAGGCATTTTTCATTGTGGACAAAGTTGCACCAATGAGTAGAGAGTAACCAAGAAGTAGCACTATGGCAACACATTCTAGAACAAGCTCCACAAAATCACAATAACACATGAAGACCAAAAATGACAAAAAGCTAGTGTTGAGTCACGAATGTGTGTATAAACTTTGATATCTATATCCCAAAACATGTGTTAAATCAATTCATATATAGAACTCAAGGTCAATAAAGTGGCCTCTACCAAATCCAATCATTTACTGCACCATCACTACTTCATGTGCACCAACTTGACAAGAGTGGTTGAAGCATGGGCTATTTCTGGAGTAGTGGCCCAATGCTAGTACTAGCACGTAACCGATTTTCACTCTATATGGTTCAACTTGAATGATAATTTTCTCTTCATTATGAATCAACACTCCATTTTGAACTTTGATTATGCCTTCAAATTAGATGCCCGACTTGACTAGCTCTCATGCTGATGACAAATGGTGAAGAGGTGAAAAGCTTGGAGATCCTTTGCGAAGAGTATGCGAGAGAGGAAAAATACAATAATAAGACAAATTTGTGATCAGAGCAGGACTAATTAATGGGGCGTATTGCACTAAAGGAGATTTATGCATTAAGGAAGAATTCTTGTATCCAAGTGGACAAATTCATTGAGGTGAACTCATTCTATTGAGGGGAGGCAAATTTGGGCCTTTAGCAGATGTAAGTTTGAACGTGTTTGAGATGGGGGGGGGGGGGGGGGGGGGGGGGGGGGGGGGGGGGGGGGGGGGGGGGGGGGGGGGGGGGGGGGGGGGGGGGGGGGGGGGGGGGGGGGGGGGGGGGGGGGGGGGGGGGGGGGGGGGGGGGGGGGGGGGGGGGGGGGGGGGGG
>MU263576.1:0-40567 GCA_020310875.1 Ceratopteris richardii
ATTGTATCTAGCTGGTAACCCTATTTTTCATGCTAGGACCTAACATATTGAGATTCAATATCATTTTATGAGAGAGAAGGTGATGATAAGGAGATTGAAGTCATACATACTTCAACAAAAGATCAGACTGCAGATATGCCAACCAAAAGCTTAGATGGACCAAAGCTACAAAGATTTAAAGACATGGCAGGTATAAAGAAGATGGAGAAAACCTCAATTGATGATTGAGGGGAGCTGTTGGTGCAACTCAACCACCAATTGATGTTTTGGATAAAGAATTGAAGTCAAAGGATGAAGAAAAGATTAACAATTGAAGATTGAAGATAGAGTATGTTCAGGAAATGAAGACTTGTATACATATGTACATTAATTTGTAGTTTGTTGGATGTTCTTTTTAGATTTGGAATGAGTGAATTCAAACCACTCACTCAACCTATGGACCAAATGTGAAGCTATGTATAAATGATGGAGAGAAGTTACATGATGTAACTACATACAAGAGTATTATAGGTTCATTGATCTATGCTATGATCACAAGAACAAATTTGTGTTATATAATTGGAGTTCTTTCTCAATTTATGCAAACTCCAACAAGTGAACATTTAAATTCAACCAAACGAGTGCTAAGATATGTGAAGCACACAATCAATCATGCCTTGTTTTATAGATATGATGAAGAATTGCAGGTGAAGGGCTTTAGTGATGTTAATTGGGCTAGTTTGAAGGAAGACAAAAGATCCACTTCATGTTATGTATTCATGATAGGTAGCAAACCCATCACATGGAGCTCAAAGAAGCAACCTACTATTGCACTATCATCTATAGAAGCTGAATATAGAGGATTAGCCTTTGCAACTTGTGAATCTATGTGCATTAAGAAGCTCTTGGCTTATCTTGATGTGCAAGTAGAGACCATTCCAATTTATGGTGTGAACATGTCAAGCATTCACTTGACAAACAATCCAATGTTTCATCCATGAAGTAAGCACATAGAAGTGCATTATCATTATGTTTGAGAAAAATTTTTGAGCAAGGATGTGGAATTTGAGGACCTTGACCCTACTACCGTGGTCACATATGAGGAATGGAATGTTTTACTGAGCAGATGCCACACTTGGGACCGATCTAAAATCCGACTACTTATGGGACATGACTCTCTGAACCCAATGGGACTTAAATGGTAAAATGGTAATCGCCTCTCCAAGCTTCCATATGTCAAAGCTTGCAATGACATTCACATTAGTCTTAACAAGAAATGGTGTCTCAACTGGATGCGACTTCGATGGGATATGAAATTTATGTCTATCTGGCACCCTCTCATTAAAAACAAAAAGTCGGTTCTCCTATGGCAAATCGTGCACCGTGGAATATGGACCAATGCAAAAGCCAACAAGATCTGTTCCGCCTTGGTGCAAGCGATGTTGCCATAGCAAAGAGGATATTGGTCACCTGTTCTTTGCTTGCCCTAAATCCCTTCGGTGATGGAGGGTCCTTGGTCATTCTTTGGGACTCCAAGAACAAATCAATTGGAAGCAAGCCCTCATTGGTGAAGTGATTGGATGCTCTGCGACTTTGTGGAATGCAATTAGGGGAGAGATCCTTTGGAATATTTGGAGAGAAAGATGTGCTCAAAACTTTGGCAATACCCCCAGGAGTGGTCGATCGAGAAGTACCTTTTCCTTCTCTATAGAAGAATTGCTAACTGTAAGAAAACCCCCCCTTTCAAACATCACAAAGAGCTACAGTATGTCAACAATAAACTTAAAACCAAGTGGGCTCCACATGATGGGGATGCAAGGTTTATCAACCTCCTCTATAACTCCATGTAACTCCATGTAAGCCTTGCAAGGCCTACCACAAAAGCTATGGTAGATCATCGGAATGAAAATTAGTCATCAGAAATATATCAGTTGGAAGCCAGCTCTGCTGCGAGAAGCGAGTGGTCGCTCCGTGAATCTCCGGAATGCTCGAAACTCTGGTCGATTGAGTATTCACTATTCCCCCTTGGCAAAAGGATCGCTAATTGTAAGAAACACCCCTTTTCAAGAGTCATCAATTATTCCTTTTGATCGAGGTCACACTTTACCCATCTGGGCCTCGCATGTGTGTGATGAGTGGGCGATTAACCCTTTCCTTGTAAAGCCATCTACACTTTGTAAAAGCTTCCCTTGCTTTGTGAGATTTGGGGGATCCCGTGGGTACTAGTCCCCTTCTTTTGTATTTTTCCTTTATTTAATTCAAGTTTGGGAGAGTAGGCTAAGGCCGAACTTCCTTTATTAAAAAAAAAGGGATGTGGATATAAAGTTCATTAGAACAAATGACCAGGTTGTAGACATGTTTTCAAAGTCCTTAGATGCTTCTAAACTAAAGAGGTTCAAGGATGAAATCAATTTGCAGGATATTGCTGAAGATGTAAGCTCACATGTGAGCTTAAGAGGGAGTGCTAAAAATAAAGAAGCGATTTCAAAAAGGATTTTCATCAAATAGAAGGAAAATACAAAAATGAAAAATGGAAGCATTTACTTCAGCAAGTAGTGGAGGTCAAAAGAGAATCAAACAAAAAAGAATCAAATCCAAAAATTGAACGGGAAGAGAAGAGTGGCTGCTCAAAGTAGTGGATGAGTTATGGAGAAGCTTTTCTGGCTTTGTTCTCCTCTTTGATTGCCCGCAATGGTGTCGAGGGAGAGTGTCTCTTTTGGACAGGAAGGTTCCTATTGGAACCTCAAATGGATGTGCAGACTCGACTACATTCATTCTAGAAAAGGAAGTAGCTTCCCTTCCGATCACTAGATAAAGTCCCTTTTTATGAGGGTGTGGACATGCAAATTATATGATAATAACTTTGGGAGTAGATGGCTTTGAATTCCAATGTTTGGAAGAACCAATTCTTCACAGAACAATAACTACAAAGAAAGGTAATGATTAAGCTATAGCAAACTAACAACGATTACAATGAGATTACTCTACATAGATCATCATTTAACCCCACAAGGCGTGAGAGATGCATGTATCCATTGAACCAATTTCACTCATCAATATACCTCTAAGCCAAGGGGAAAATGTGGGGAGAGGTTTTTAAGTGTCTCCTCCATAAGGATTCTAATCCAAGACCTTCTAACCTTGCGAGTCACATGAAATCACATGGCTCTCACATGTATTCTAAAAGGATTCCCCCCAAGCTTGTGCTTGAAATTCCAATGGATTGAGAGGCTTCCCTAAGGGTTAAATACCATACCCTTAGGAAATATCAATCCTAAGGGTCAAAACCCTTTAATTGGGAGTAAATAAATCCAAATAACTTAAGGGTTTAAACCATAGTCTTAGAGAAAGTTTCTCAAGGTTCTCTCAATAGACTTTAAAGGTTCTCCAAGTGACTTTGGACCCTCAAAACCCATTAGTTTTTCCACTTGCACCTCTTGGAGTTTGAGGTCTATGAAAGAACATGAATAACACAAGGAAGAAGAAGAAGCTTGGAGCACAACACAATAATCGATGTATTAACAAGTTAATGTACAAACATCAGTCACCTGTTGGGATTATAGGTGTATATACAAGCTAGAGGAAAAAGACCCTCTTAAAGAGGGAAAAAAGTGCCCCGAGTGTCATAAGTGTGTGTGCACACATCCAAACAAATCCCCCTTGGGAGTGATGTGGTGAAAAAGGACCTAACACTCGTGTATAAGGAAGTGCCAAGCTATGTGGAAGAGATCAATCTGCAAAAAGGAAGTAAGCCAAAGCTTTGCTAAAGATTCAAACTTCTCCCTAGGCAAAATCTTTGTGAAAGGGTTTACAACATTATCCTATGTGGGCACATACGCCAAACTAATCTCTCTAGTAGAGAACCTCTCCTTGACATAATGAAGTGCACCGGATATGTTTAGTTTGAGCATGGCATACAAGGTTCCTCACAACTGCGCAATGGATCTAATTATCATTGAATATGGTGGTGACAAAATACTGACCAACACCCAAATCAGCGATAAGGTGTTTGAGCCGCACACACTCAACAGTCATTGTGAAGGCTACCCTATAATCAACCTCACAACTAGAAGTGGCCACAATAGGCTTCTTCTTGCTCAACTAAGATATGCTTGACTACCAAGCATGAAGAAAAATCGCTAGTGGACAAACAAGTGTCATAGAAACCAACTGAGTCAGAGTTAGAAAAAGCATGTAAACCTGTGCAGTAGTGATCCCCCCTTGGGATAAAACAATCCAAGTTTTCGAGTACCACTCAAGTAGCTGAAGATGTGCTTAACTGCCTGCCAATAGTTTGACACATGGGCAATGCATAGACCCGCTCATATGTGAGACAACAAACTGAATATCTGGCCAAGTAATGCATAAGGAAATCAAACATCCAACAACTTGTTGATAGAGAATAGTATCAAATGCATCTTCAGCATCATGAAGACTCAACCATAACCTGTTTTCATAGGGGTGGCAATAGGTTTGCAGTCTTTAAGGCCGAAATAATGCAATAATGTGTCAATATATTTTGTTTGATACAAAGTTATTTTGCCATCAACTTGGATAAACTGAATGCCCAAATAATGATGCAAATGCCCCAAATCTGACATCTCAAGTGAGGCATGCAAATCAGCCTTAAAATTAGCAATATGGTTCTCATGAGAACTAGTGAGTAGCATGTCATCAACATAGACAACAATGATTAGAATCACATCATTTGCACGCTTAACATATAAGGTGCTCTTAGTTGGACTCTTCTCAAACCATGTGCAATTAGGTAGGCATGTATCTTTCATACCAAGCACTTTGCTGCATCTCTGATAGATTCTGGTACTATTTTGGCACAGTCTGTCAAAGATATAGTAATCCCAGAACCTACCAAGACGCATGTGGAATCTAGCTTAACGCTCTTGGGAAAAGATTCAGATTCATCTACAATTAGAAATACTTTAGTCACAGAGATCGATGAAGGCGAAAAAAACGCCGAATTCGGGCACAATTTCGATTCATTCCGGTGAAATTTCGGTAAGAGAATCACAGTTTTTCGGTGATGATTTAGCATTTTCAGCTAAATCTTCAGCCCATCTGCCGTGCTTGGAAGCAAGTTCCTATAACACTGGACATCAAGGAGGAAGGAAGGCTGTTCGAAACAGAGATTCGAAGCATATTAGACAAGATAATCGCACCAGAAAGTGCGTTATCCGACGATACAGATTCCACGGTAGTCCAGAAGAAAGTATAACACAGTCACAATGAACAGACAACAACAAGTATGTCCACCCAGGCGGCCGCCGACAGGTGTAACGTACACTAAATTCGGTGGATTTCCAGGGGATGAACCAGATGCGCATGTACGTACTTTTGAGATTAGTTATGCAGTACTCAATCACCCCGTTGACCCGGGCGTATAAGGCTATCGTTTTCCAGTCCACCTTGGTCAATGAAGCCGCTAGATGGCTTACAGAGTATGATATAAATCACTTCGGCACCTATGAAGCAGTGAGGGATGCATTTCTGCAAAGATTTAGACTAAAGAAGAATCCCGCATGAAATTTTCGACTACTTACAAACAATAGACAGAAGGTAAACCAATCAGTGCAAGAATACGCCACTTTATTTAGGAAACATTTGCGGGCAACTGCCACCGGCACATGCCATCCTGCCAGACGACATCATTACTCAATGGTTTATTAATGGACTAACTCCCCAACTCAAACAGATCATGATCATCCGATGTGTCGGCGCAATGACCCTAGATGCAGTAATTGCGATGTCTTTGCAATTGGAAAACAAGGTTGGAGGATTTACAGACAAACAAGAAGGGTGTAGAAGATTTAACAAGGCAAATGTATTGCACCACTTGCAAGAACTCAGACATACGAGTGCCACTTGTGCACTAAATCAACTATTAGTGCACAGTCCAGAGTCCCACCCAGTAGGGCTTGTGCGGAACATACGAATAACCTTTGCAAGGCACCCATTTAAGATGACCTTTGTCGTCTTAGAATTGCTGGAATCCACCCTGGATTATAATCTCCTTTCGGTCGCCCCTGGCTGAAGCAAGCTAAGGGTATAACAAGACTGGTCCGCACAGGGAGCTCACGTTCAAGGATAAAAATCGAAGATGTGTTGTAAAATTAGACGCTATACAGCCCTGTGAATTACATGCTAGGACCATATTTCGCAGAGCCGTTCATATGCTAGACGGGACTATCAGATGACGAAGAAGAAGAGTTTTTAAAGAACAACATTGATTTGATTTCCTTAGGAACCGTTGATCTACAAGCTGCTGTAGATAATTGGAGCCCCTCAGTCTGCTCAATGACACCTGTAACAAAAGAAGATAAGAAGGAAGATATTGTTGCTACAGATGACGCTGAACTACAACAACTTTTCAAACCAGCAGACGACACCGAGAAGCCGCGACAATTTTATGTGCCAGAAGATCAATTAGTAACTTATAATTTAGGAGATGCCAACCCATCCACGCCCAGTCAAGATAAAAGAAAACTTACCAGAAAAATTTCAAGCAGAATTACTTCAGTTTCTCAGGGAATTTTCTGATATTTTTGCTTGGGATTATAAGGATATGAAGGGTCTGGACCCGCACCTCTATCAACACAGGGTTATGCTCGAGCCGGAGACAAGGCCAATCAAACAATCCAGCTATCGAATGAACCCGAACTACGCAGCACAGGTAAAGGCAGAATTGGATAGGTTATTGAAGGTTGGATTCATTGTACCTATAGAGCACGCGGAGTGGATATCACCAATTGTTATTGTACCGAAAAGAACAAGCAGCTCCGCATTTGTGTAGACTACCGGAAACTGAATGCAGCTACGGTTCAAGATCCATTCCCATACCTTTCCTGGACACCATGCTTGATAGGGTAGCAGGGCACGAAATGTATTCATTTTTAGATGGATACAGTGATATAATCAAGTTAGGATGGCTGAACAGGATATTCCGAAGACCGCATTCATCACCAATTGGGGTGTGTTCGCGTGCACTGTTATGTGGTTTGGTTTACGAAATGCTCCCAGTACTTTTCAAAGATGCATGCAAGAGATATTCTCACCTTACCTTACTTCGTTTATGCAAGTTTTATCTCGATGATTTTTCAGTATTTGGCAAAATGATAGTACATCTGTTCCATTTACGGTGCTGTTTCAAAAAATGCAGAGAATATAGACTCTGTTTGAATCCAAACAAATCGGTGTTTGCGGTCTCATGCGGCAAGTTACTTGGCCACATTGTATCTACACAATGGTATCCAAGTAGATCCAGATAAGATTTTCGGCAGTATTAGAAAACTCCGGTACCAACTTCTCCAAAGAAGTTATGCGCTTTATGGGCCAAGTACGGTGGCATGGAAGGCACTTACGATGGCTTGCTCATCTGGCTATACCACTAAACAAGCTAATCAGCAAAACACCTCGACAATTTGAATGGAGCCAGGAATGTCAGATAACATTTGATCGTTTAAAGCATTTATTAACACAAGTTCCTATTTTACAACCGCCGAACTGGGATCACCCCTTCCATGTATTTGTTGATGCTTCAGATATAGCTATTGGCAGCGTCCTAATGCAAACGACCGATAAATGGTTCAGACCTGTGTATTACGCCAGCCGAAGATTAGCCCCTGCTGAACGGATTAATCGATAACAGAACGAGAATGTCTAAGGTCTAGTGTATTTAATCAAAAAGTTCAGACATTATCTACTGGGCGGCAAGTTCACTTTCCACACAGATCATGCTGCACTTATTTATTTAGTTCAGCAACAACATTTGGGAGGACGGTTAGCACCATGGGTGCTGCTTTTGCAAGAATTTGACTATGAAGTTATACATAGACTAGGCAACCTCAAACGCCTTAGCAGATTTTCTGTCTCGCCTAGATTCCGGTGAGGCTCCAGTAGGTGTAGATGACACAACTCCAGCGATCTATACTTCTGAACCAACTCACGATGAAAGCACCGACTTGCCTATGCCAACTAATTATTATGATCAGATATTGACCTTTCTCAATAATGGATACCTGCCATCACAGACTTCCACAACAATGTGCAGAAAAGTTGCATCATTCAGCCGCCGATTCCGGTTGATTGCTGGTGAAATATATTATGTGGATCATACCGGAATTCTACTTCGTTGTATTCCTCCTCACGAAGTAACTCAGTCATCACTTTGGCTCACTCGATCCCGACAGGAGGTCATTTTGCTGTAGATTTAACCCACCGAAAATTCTGCAGAGTGGACTCTGGTGGCCGACTATGTACAAGGATGTGTTGCAGTTTGTCAAATCTTGTGATAATTGCCAAAAAACCGGACAGCCATTACAACGACATCATTTTCCTCTTCAACCTATACTGCCATTAGAACCTTCCAGAAAATGGGGCTTGGACTTCATTGGTCCTATTACACCACCCTCAGTTCTCAAACAATAATCACTATATATTAACATGCACTGATTATTCGACAAGATGGGCAGAAGCATGGGCTTTACGATCAGCTACAGCTATTGTGGTAGCAAAGTGCCTACTAACAGACGTTTTTCCAAGATTTGGATTACCCCTCGAACTGGTAACAGATCAAGGCACTCATTTTGCTAATAACTTGATAAAGGTACTTACACATTCGTTCCAGATTACTCATAAATTCTGTTCTCCATATTATCCGCGTGCTAATGGTCTGGCCAAAAGTACCAACAAGTCTTTGCTAAATATACTTCGAAAATTGATTATGGACGCACCGGAAAGATGGGATCAACTGTTACCTGCCGTTACTGTGGGCATACCGAACAACTTATAAAGTAACCACAGGACTGACTCCTTTCAAATTAGCCTTTGGAATCAAAGCTATAGCACCAATGGAGATAGTGGTGCCAAGTTAAGAGTAGCCATCAATCGGAAATTACTACCGGAAGATTCTCTGTCATTTCGGTTGGAGACCCTCAGGGATTTAGACGAACATCGATGGCACAGTTTTATAACTATGAGGGAAGTACAACTAAGGCAAGCCAAAACACATGATAGATATCTACGAACTCCAGTTTTTACGGTAGGACAACTTGTCCTCTTCTACAATGCAAAATCAAATCGCTCTGCCGGCAAGTTTAAGCTACGATGGCTCGGCCCTTATCGAATAGCGGAACAGGTGGGCCCTGCAAACATTTCGGTTAACCACATTAACCGGAATTCCCTTGCCAAAAGTAATAAATGGATCGAAGCTGCGACCATATCGACAAACATCACATATGCGATAAGACATTACGCGGAGCGCCGCGACTTTTGACTTTCTCTTTTCAGCCCTTTTCTTTCTTTTAAATTTTGCTTAATCAATAAATTAAGTATAGATAGCCGTATTTTGAAACCGCCGCCCTCTCCCTTTTTTTTTCGGCATGCATGTTAGAGATAGGAATTATAATCCCTGTTGCGTGATTATTAAAACTTTTAAGTACTCTCTGCTACATTGTCCCGCTAGCCGAACAAACGATATTGTGTTTTTGTGATTACACTCTTTGTTTCACCGTGTTCTATGTATCCATGTTCTGTGCTCTGTATCCGTGTACACCATGGAGTCATTAGCCAACTATACTGCTTTCTGTGACGGACTCCCAACTGACGTAGGAGAGTTCTTGCGCACTCGACACTCATCCAACGCAATTACGGCATACTCTGCTATCGATCAGGCCGCTCATGAACCCGTAAACTTTGCCACTTACTTCGTCAACCGAATCTACAAGGAGGATGTCGCAATAAGGAAACAGGTTGGCAAGGTAATGATAATTTCGAAATATGTCTGAAGACCAAGTCAGCAAATCTATAACAAGCAGTAGCAGACAGTAGAATATGAGCAGGAAACAAGTATCTGACTAATGATTATAGTGCAAAGTACAAATTGTCAGAAGTGTATAATTGGACATTTATGCACTAAACAAAGCAATGCTAAGAAAGTTCATTTTGAAGTAAACATGAGGGCTGTGTTTCATGATGTTTTTGGCACATGTAAAAGACTTGCTAAGTGGATCATCGATATGCGAAGTAATAGGCGGATGATGATTTTTATCTATGCTAAAATACTGGTAAGTTGTATGAAGTGTCATGTCCGAATCAAGGATCATCATTGCAGCAAGTGGCCGTTCAAGCTTTGTTACTTAAAGAATGCATATGTCCAGTGCTATCTAAAAGCTGCCAGGATAATATTTTCTCTGCGATTTCTGCATCAATGTCTGAATCAAAAATCACGAGATGGCGAATCAGGAAGAGAGGAACTGTACAGAGAAGGAAGGAGACTACAACAAAGGAGACGGATACTTCGTTACAAGATGATGGCGATGAAGTTTCCATGACTTTGACAATGTCTAAAGTGCAACATAAGAACAGAAGAATATAGAAATATGACTCAACCTCTCGATGACACCACACAACTCCAACAGTACTCAGACACACAATGTGTTACTGAATCACCCGTTACGGTGAATTTCAATGCGAGCATACGATACAGAACTCAACATTCACAATACTCAGAACTCCACCATAGTGTACACAGTATTCTGACAAGAAAATTAGGCGAACAATCTGGCAATTCTAGAAAAGACGTCTCCCCCCCCCCCCCCCCCCCCGAGCGTCTCTTTTCCATTGCTTTATATAAGCTTTTACAAGAATGCGCGTAACAGTTTTTTTTTCGCACGTGTTTACAAAGATTTTGTTATACCTGTCCCAATCCGGCGGCCTTCTAACACTGGCACGGCCGGTGGGACGTTTCTTTCTTTCTTGTCAACAGGTTTGGATCTTCCTGCGCTTCTACCTCTTAGTAGATTAGGTATTCTTGACTGTTTGTTCTTTGGATATGTCTCACCGGATCGAGTAACCGGCATATACTACTCGTACTATACTTCTTTAAAGTTGTCCAAAACAATGACTATCCTTGCAGTCGATCAGCGTTCGTTCTAAATATTACGTTCGTCACACAAATGGTAATCTTTATACTTCTTGCATCAACGAAACGGAAATCTCGATGCCACATCCCCAGCAGGATCGCTAGTGTTAGAAGGCCGCCGAATTGGGACAGGTATAACAAAATCTTTGTAAACACGTGCGAAAAAAAAACTGTTACACGCATTCTTGTAAAAGCTTATATAAAGCAATGGAAAAGAGACGCTTGGGGGGGGGGAGACGTCTTTTCTAGAATTGCCAGATTGTTCGCCTAATTTTCTTGTCAGAATACTGTGTACACTGTGGTGGAGTTCTGAGTATTGTGAATGTTGAGTTCTGTATCGTATGCTCGCATTGAAATTCACCGTAACGGGTGATTCAGTAACACATTGTGTGTCTGAGTACTGTTGGAGTTGTGTGGTGTCATCGAGAGGTTGAGTCATATTTCTATATTCTTCTGTTCAATCTGTTCGTCTATTCTTACTGTAGTGCAGAACAATGAACGTGTAGTCTCAAGTGTGAATCAGTTGTTGACAGTTGTGTTCTGTATTCACTGTTGATTCCGTTCACAAGAAAGGACTAATATCGATAATAGTATGAACTGCGAGTTGGAGCACTGATAAGTTTGGTGATGAGTTAAACTGTGATTAGTATGACGGTTGATTGAGTTTGGTATACGGTAGGCCTGTACACCCTCTGGTATGGTCGTATGTCTGATCACTACCTGGTATACATGTCTGTCCTGAAGAAGTGTGTAGTGATTCGCATAAGTTTAGTAAGTTGAGTAACTCTGCTAGTCTGCAAGTCAGAACCAGACTACTGCTCCGTTACCATAGCAGATTAGTCTCTAAGTTCGGCGTCCTAATACGCAGAAATAGTTATTGGTCAGTTAAAACTAAGTATCTGAGCTAAGACGCGATAAGAGTATTGTGGTTATGTAAGGATTTGGGAAAATAGTACAGGGCCTCTGTCTAACAGACCCCTACCACTCCCAAGAACCCAAGGACCAGGTAAAACGCACTTCCGATAGTTGGAAAAAGGCGCTTTACCAAACGACCGGTTAACACAAGGAAGCATCTCAAACAACATCTAAGCAAAGAAAGGTGCATAAACTTCAGTACAAAGGAAAATCTCATACTTCTTCTTATCAAACATATCCAAAAGGAGGGTTAAAGGAGGAAGTTTAGTATTTACACAATGGGCAATCAATATGCACAAATAGAGAAGCTTGATAAGAACAACTATCAAGCATGTCATCTTAGAATCACAATAAAGAGAAATGCTGATGGTTCTTTAGCTAGGCATACAACTAGACTAGTAGCAAAAGGATTCAAGGAGACTCACGACATCGACTATGAAGAGACTTTCAACCGGGTTGCAAAGATGGGAACAATTAGAGCCTTGATTGTAGTGAGTGCAACAAGGAGATGGCCATTGTACCAACTTGACATAAAAAATGTTTTTTTCAATGGTGTATACATGAGTCAACTGATTGGATTTGAAGATAAAAAACATCCAAATTTTGTTTGCAAATTGAAGAAAGCTTTGAATGGACTGAAGCAAGCACCATGTGCTTGGAACCAAAATGAGTACCTTGTAGTCCAAGTAGTGTAGATCCTTCTCTCTACATGAAGAAAGAAGAAGGCAAGTAGGTATACATCTGCATATATGTTGATGATCTCATCATAACAGGAAGTAATGTTGCAGGAATAGAAGAGATAAAAAGAAAACTTGGTAAGGAGTTTAAAATTTCAGATCTTGGTGAGCTGAAATATTTTTTTAGGCATTGAGGTAGTTTATGGGAAAGATGGCATCTATTTGATGCAAAGAAAGTACTTTGTTGGATGTTCTTTTTAGATTTGGAATGAGTGAATTCAAACCACTCACTCAACCTATGGACACAAATGTGAAGCTATGTATAAATGATGGAGAGAAGTTACATGATGTAACTACATACAAGAGTATTATAGGTTCATTGATCTATGCTATGATCACAAGAACAAATTTGTGTTATATAATTGGAGTTCTTTCTCAATTTATGCAAACTCCAACAAGTGAACATTTAAATTCAACCAAACGAGCGCTAAGATATGTGAAGCACACAATCAATCATGCCTTGTTTTATAGATATGATGAAGAATTGCAGGTGAAGGGCTTTAGTGATGTTAATTGGGCTATTTTGAAGGAAGACAAAAGATCCACTTCATGTTATGTATTCATGATAGGTAGCAAACCCATCACATGGAGCTCAAAGAAGCAACCTACTATTGCACTATCATCTATAGAAGCTGAATATAGAGGATTAGCCTTTGCAACTTGTGAATCTATGTGGATTAAGAAGCTCTTGGCTTATCTTGATGTGCAAGTAGAGACCATTCCAATTTATGGTGTGAACATGTCAAGCATTCACTTGACAAACAATCCAATGTTTCATCCATGAAGTAAGCACATAGAAGTGCATATCATTATGTTTGAGAAAAATTTTTGAGCAAGGATGTGGAATTTGAGGACCTTGACCCTACTACCGTGGTCACATATGAGGAATGGAATGTTTTACTGAGCAGATGCCACACTTGGGACCGATCTAAAATCCGACTACTTATGGGACATGACTCTCTGAACCCAATGGGACTTAAATGGTAAAATGGTAATCGCCTCTCCAAGCTTCCATATGTCAAAGCTTGCAATGACATTCACATTAGTCTTAACAAGAAATGGTGTCTCAACTGGATGCGACTTCGATGGGATATGAAATTTATGTCTATCTGGCACCCTCTCATTAAAAACAAAAAGTCGGTTCTCCTATGGCAAATCGTGCACCGTGGAATATGGACCAATGCAAAAGCCAACAAGATCTGTTCCGCCCTGGTGCAAGCGATGTTGCCATAGCAAAGAGGATATTGGTCACCTATTCTTTGCTTGCCCTAAATCCCTTCGGTTATGGAGGGTCCTTGGTCATTCTTTGGGACTCCAAGAACAAATCAATTGGAAGCAAGCCCTCATTGGTGAGGCGATTGGATGCTCTGCGGCTTTGTGGAATGCAATTAGGGGAGAGATCCTTTGGAATATTTGGAGAGAAATATGTGCTCAAAACTTTGGCAATACCCCCAAGGAGTGGTCGATCGAGAAGTACCTTTTCCTTCTCTGCAGAAGAATTGCTAACTGTAAGAAAACCCCCCCTTTCAAACATCACAAAGAGCTACAGTATGTCAACAATAAACTTAAAACCAAGTGGGCTCCACATGATGGGGATGCAAGGTTTATCAACCTCCTCTATAACTCCATGTAACTCCATGTAAGCCTTGCAAGGCCTACCACAAAAGCTATGGTAGATCATCGGAATGAAAATTAGTCATCAGAAATATATCAGTTGGAAGCCAGCTCTGCTGCGAGAAGCGAGTGGTCGCTCCGTGAATCTCCGGAATGCTCGAAACTCTGGTCGATTGAGTATTCACTATTCCCCCTTGGCAAAAGGATCGCTAATTGTAAGAAACACCCCTTTTCAAGAGTCATCAATTATTCCTTTTGATCGAGGTCACACTTTACCCATCTGGGCCTCGCATGTGTGTGATGAGTGGGCGATTAACCCTTTCCTTGTAAAGCCATCTACACTTTGTAAAAGCTTCCCTTGCTTTGTGAGATTTGGGGGATCCCGTGGGTACTAGTCCCCTTCTTTTGTATTTTTCCTTTATTTAATTCAAGTTCGGGAGAGTTGGCTAAGGCCGAACTTCCTTTATTAAAAAAAAAGGGATGTGGATATAAAGTTCATTAGAACAAATGACCAGGTTGTAGACATGTTTCAAAGTCCTTAGATGCTTCTAAACTAAAGAGGTTCAAGGATGAAATCAATTTGCAGGATATTGCTGAAGGTGTAAGCTCACATGTGAGCTTAAGAGGGAGTGCTAAAAATAAAGAAGCGATTTCAAAAAGGATTTTCATCAAATAGAAGGAAAATACAAAAATGAAAAATGGAAGCATTTACTTCAGCAAGTAGTGGAGGTCAAAAGAGAATCAAACAAAAGAGAATCAAATCCAAAAATTGAACCGGAAGAGAAGAGTGGCTGCTCAAAGTAGTGGATGAGTTATGGAGAAGCTTTTCTGGCTTTGTTCTCCTTTTTGATTGCCTGCAATGGTGTCGAGGGAGAGTGTCTCTTTTGGACAGGAAGGTTCCTATTGGAACCTCAAATGGATGTGCAGACTCGACTACATTCATTCTAGAAAAGGAAGTAGCTTCCCTTCCGAGCACTAGATAAAGTCCCTTTTTATGAGGGTGTGGACATGAAAATTATATGATAATAACTTTGGGAGTAGATGGCTTTGAATGTTTAGTGGAAGAACCAATTCTTCACACAACAATAACTACAAAGAAATGTAATGATTAAGCTATAGCAAACTAACAACGATTACAATGAGATTACTCTACATAGATCATCATTTAACCCCACAAGGCGTGAGAGATGCATGTATCCATTGAACCAATTTCACTCATCAATATACCTCTAAGCCAAGGGGAAAATGTGGGGAGAGATTTTTAAGTGTCTCCTCCACAAGGATTCTAATCCAAGACCTTCTAACCTTGCGAGTCACATGAAATCACATGGCTCTCACATGTATTCTAAAAGGATTCCCCCCAAGCTTGTGCTTGAAATTCCAAAGGATTGGGAGGCTTCCCTAAGGGTTAAATACCATACCCTTAGGAAATATCAATCCTAAGGGTCAAAACCCTTTAATTGGGAGTAAATAAATCCAAATAACTTAAGGGTTTAAACCATAGTCTTAGAGAAAGTTTCTCAAGGTTCTCTCAATAGACTCTAAAGGTTCTCCAAGTGACTTTGGACCCTCAAAACCCATTAGTTTTGCCACTTGCACCTCTTGGAGTTTGAGGTCTATGAAAGAACATGAATAACACAAGGAAGAAGAAGAAGCTTGGAGCACAACACAATAATCGATGTATTAACAAGTTAATGTACAAACATCAGTCACCTGTTGGGATTATAGGTGTATATACAAGCTAGAGGAAAAAGACCCTCTTAAAGAGGGAAAAAAGTGCCCCGAGTGTCATAAGTGTGTGTGCACACATCAAAACAAATCCCCTTTGGGAGTGATGTGGTGAAAAAGGACCTAACACTCGTGTATAAGGAAGTGCCAAGCTATGTGGAAAGAGATCAATCTGCAAAAGGAAGTAAGCCCAAAGCTTTGCTAAAAGATTCAAACTTCTCCCTAGGCAAAATCTTTGTGAAAAGGTTTACAACATTATCCTATGTGGGCACATATGCCAAACTAATCTCTCTAGTAGAGAACCTCTCCTTGACATAATGATAGTGCACCTGAATATGTTTAGTTTGAGCATGGGATACAAGGTTCCTCACAACTGCCAATGGATCTAATTATCATTGAATATGGTGGTGACAAAATACTGACCAACACCCAAATCAGCGATAAGGTGTTTGAGCCGCACACACTCAACAGTCATGGTGAAGGCTACCCTATAATCAACCTCACAACTAGAAGTGGCCACAATAGGATTCTTCTTGCTCAACTAAGATATGCTTGACTACCAAGCATGAAGAAGAATCGCTAGTGGACAAACAAGTGTCATAGAAACCAACTGAGTCAGAGTTAGAAAAGCATGTAAACCTGGCAGTAGTGATCCCCCCTTGGGATAAAACAATCCAAGTTTTCGAGTACCACTCAGGTAGCTGAAGATGTGCTTAACTGCCTGCCAATGTTTGACACATGGGCAATGCATAGACCCGCTCATATCTGAGACAACAAACTGAATATTTGGCCAAGTAATGCATAAGGAAATCAAACATCCAACAACTTGTTGATAGAGAATAGTATCAAATGCATCTTCAGCATCATGAAGACTCAACCATAAACCTGTTTTCATAGGGGTGGCAATAGGTTTGCAGTCTTCAAGGCCGAAATAATGCAATAATGTGTCAATATATTTTGTTTGATACAAAGTTATTTTGCCATCAACTTGGATAAACTGAATGCCCAAATAATGATGCAAATGCCCCAAATCTGACATCTCAAGTGAGGCATGCAAATCAGCCTTAAAATTAGCAATATGGTTCTCATGAGAACTAGTGAGTAGCATGTCATCAACATAGACAACAATGATTAGAATCACATCATTTGCACGCTTAACATATAAGGTGCTCTTAGTTGGACTCTTCTCAAAACCATGTGCAATTAGGTAGGCATGTATCTTTTCATACCAAGCACATGGTGCTTGCTTCAAACAATATAATGTCTTTTTCAACCTGCACACTATGTTTTCATGACCTTTCTGCACAAAACCACGGGACTGAAAAACATACACTTCTTCATGCAAGTCACCATTTAGAAATGAAATTTTAATGTCCAACAGATGCATGTTCCAACCATGATGAGCTGCAAGGGCACATATGCTATGAACAATAGTCATTCAACATGTAGGAGCAAAGCTCTCATCAAAATTAATGCCTCTTTCTTGAGCATAACCCTTTGCAAAGGCTTAGCCTTATACTTGTAAATTATTCCATTAGTCTTATGCTTCATCTTGTATACCCACTTAGTGTCAATGGCCTTATTGCCAAGAGGCAAGTCACATAAAGACCAACTACCATTTTTCATAATAGCATCATATTCTGATTTCATAGCAGCCATCTATTTTTTTGAATTTTTTGGTTCATCAAACAAAAGAGGCTCATTCTCATCACAAAGACTAGAGGCAGCCATAACATAGAAATCTAATGCAAAAGAAGCCCTATGAGAACCTGAACGAGTACGATATGAGAGAGGTGCATCAAATTTTCTATCTTGCAAAGTCCGCACCAACCATTTAGGGATAGTTTTTGCCTCCTCTATATCAATTCTCTCATCAATAAGTGCATGATGTAAATTTGCATAAAAAATGGAATGATCTACATCATCATGTGAAACCTGTAAAGGTTGAGAAATTGCTTCATTTGGACTAGCACTATTCTATCCACCTGTAAAAAGAGGCACCAAAGTATCATACACATCTTTGGAGCTAACTGATGTCTCCTTAGTACATGAAAGAAATACATGAATAGAATCTTCCACAAAAAGAACATCACGGCTAACCAAAATGTGTTTAGTATGTGGATGATATAGATGATAGCCTTTGCTTTCAGAACTGTACCCAACAAAAATACATTTCATTGCTTTATCATCTAATTTTCACATTGTTGTTTAGGCACTAATGCATATTCCAGAGAACCAAAGACATGCAAGTGAGCAAGAGATGGCTTGCGACCATGCCAAGCCTCATATGGAGTGATAGAATACAATGCTTTAGTGGGACACCTGTTAAGTACATATGCTGCACACATAACAACCTCAAGCCAAAAACTATGTGGTAAAGCCTAACTCTTGACCATACACCTTGCGATCTCCATGAGTGACATGTTCTTCCAATTCCATTCTATTGAGGTGTATAGGTCATTGATGTTTTATCCCATGTTCAAACAAAAATGCATTAAAATAAGAAGAGATATATCCCTCGTGCCCCTCGATCAGAATGAAGGGTGCCCATTTTACATGCTAATAGATTTTTAGCCAAAACCAAAAGCTGTTTGAAGCACATAAACACTTCGAACTTTGCTTTTAGTGGATACACCCATGCATGCCTGGAAAAAATCATCAATGAAAGTCATGAAGTAAAGGTAGTTCCCAAAAGAAGGTATCTACATAGGACCACAAACATCACTGTGAACAAGTTGTAATTTCTGAGTAGTCTGAACTGAACCATCTTTTGGGATGGAGGGACACTACATTTTGCCCAAAATATAGCCTTCATAGACATTTTTACCAGCTACCTCAAGTTTGGGTAGATAAGACACCATTTCAAATTTCTATAGGCGTAGCAAACTAGCAAAATTCAAATGACAAAAGCGTGCATGACAAAGATTTGCATTTGACATAGCCTGAGAACCTTGAATTACACATCCTCAATCATTCATAGATTTTGCATAATCTATGAGCTTATATAGCCCTTGACATAAAATGCTAGAAGCAATAATGATGTCGCCATTTGATAGATCATGAATTGTACATTTGTCATCAACAAATTTCACAACCAAGCCGATATTTGCTAATGCTAAAATTGAAAATAGATTTTTCTTGATCCCTGGCATAGATAAAGCATCTGACAATGTAAAAGAACTACCATCAACAATAGTTAGAATGATCTTTACAAATCCCATGACAAGATAAGAGGATTTGTTGGCATATGTGATAGTATTCCCTATAGGGGCACACTCAAGTGAAGTGAAGAAACTACGAGGCAAGGTAATATGTTTGGTTGCCCCACTATCAAAGTACTAAATATATGAGCCTATTGTAGACATATAGTGTTAATGAGAAGATGGATCATAGCTACAAACAGTAGTAAATGCACATTCTTCATTCTGCACAAGATTACCAGGCTTTGTTTTGCGTATAGGTGTCTCTGAAACAACCATTCCAACCTCTTTCTTGTTTGCCTCTTTTGTGGACAATTTTGGACAATTCTTTATAACATGATCATTTCCTTATAGTATTTACAAAAGAATTTCTTCTTTTGTGTTTCTTCTTGGTCTATGTCATCTTTCTTTGATTGTGTAGAATTAGCATATTTTTGCTTACTAGTAGATGCACCCCATTTACCTTTGCCCGTCTGACTAGCCAAGAAATCTTGATTTGCAATACGCATAATGGATCTTGAGGCCTACACAGTTGGTTAAGTCCATAATGAACAGCTTCGATGGCATAGGAGACCCATACAATCGCATAGCAGAGTTTAGCCAAGTTTTGAGAGCTGAACAAGTTGAAGAATTTTTCACTCAATACAATGCTTTTATCATAACACTCAAGAACACTACCTTGACTTGGTTTTAACCACTTCACTAGAGGCAATTCTGAAACATTGACCAACTATTGGAAGCCTTCATCACTGAACTTTCTAAGAGTGGCATAACACCTCATCTTTGATACATAGCTTCATACAAACACCTCAAGAAATAGTTTGACTTGCAGGAAGATGATTTAGAAAATACTTAGAGAGATGCCATGTTCTGTAGTTACCCACACCAACCAAACAAGTGGATTTATTCCTAGACGGTTTGTTAAGTACCAAATTGAAACTTGAAGGACCCTAGATCCATAGAAGAGTGTGTATGCATGTGCATAGACATTGAGGATAATTTGGGTGATGAATTAGAACTTTCAAAATACATAAAGATTCAAATAGATCTACTAACCTCACTTCCAAACCACCCACATCTATTGAGGAACTTGCAGAGAAGGTAGCTCAAAAGTTAGGTTTCTCTAGTAAGCAGTCGCCTAGATTTGTCTCACAAAAATGATTTATGTAGGAGACCATATGGTTTATGTGTGCCCAATCATGGATCAACCCCAAGTGAACCCTAACAACCATTACTGCACAATAGAAAGGAGGTATACAAACCATATCACACAAGATTGCCCATATAACAAGCAAGTAGTTAGACAACACTATCCCCAACCATATCAATAACAAGGAAGAAACCCAAATCAATATCCACTAGAGCAGTAGGTTAGACCTCAACAACCCTCCCAACCACCCTATCAAGCTCAACTAAGGCCTTAAATAGTGTTACTTTAACAACCTCCACCTCCGGCAATGTGATCCCAATGAAATATGGAGCTGTGGACAAAAATTTGAATAGAGGGTTAGTGTTAGCATTGCCATTAATGTTCGAAAGTGACCCAAATGATCACAGTTTTGACTCAGCTCATATCAATAGTATGTAGGCCTACTATATGGAGTCATCAAAGCATAATGAGATTACCCTTATGAAAATCCTAGCGAACTTAGTTGGGAGCCAGAGTATGCTAATGCTATGTACACAAATCCTTATTCTAGGCCCCAATCTAGATAAGCTTCCTGATACCTAGAGGACCATGCAACAGATGCCAGGGATATCACTTCATTCATGATTGCCCATACCTGCACAAATGCAACCCCAATCAGTGACAATTCAAGGATTTTGTTTGGATTATGGGAAGGAGGCACATTTTAAGGAATTGTGCTAAAACCCAAACAATGTACCGAAAATCTCTCCTATCGATGTCATTGGTTTAATAGTAGATTCTATTGGAAGTGTGAATTCCACTGCCCAAGTGCAAGTAGTCACTAGAGCTCGAGCATTACAACAGAACCAAGGCTTAGGCCAGGAAAAAAGTTTTGAGGTTAGTAAGACTGAGAGTCTAACTAAGAAAAGGACAAGAGCTTGGAAAGATAACTGGGAAAGAATGAAAAGGCAATAGTCAAAGAAGATGAGCGAGCTTGAGGAAAGCTGAAGAGAAACAAAAGCCAAAATAATTGAAATCACATCCCAAACGCACTCTCAAAATTCACTATCCCTATCCATCCCATACCTTCCCATTAATTCACCACCCCCTAGAATAGGATCAGTCTTAGTGGATCCTACTCACGAGGACCTAGACATGATGTTGAAAGCATATCAGGCTAGAATCCAAGAAGGGCCAAATGTGATAGAACATGAAAAATGTTAACCTAGAGCTGACCTAGAAATTGAAAGAAAAAATCTCTATGCAAAGATGGTAGAATTGGATCAAACCATGTTTGGGGCCACTCATCTATTCAACTACACGATCTCAATCAAAACACAATTACACTTTGATGAATTAATAGACATATTGGAAAGGATGATAACTAATTCAGGAAAGCAAGCTACATCACAAGTAACATTGTTGGTGCAAGTCAACCATCAATTGATGTCTGAGATAAAGAGTTGAAGTCAAAAGATGAATAAATGATTAACAAATTAAGTTTAAAGATATGGCATATTCAAGAAATGAAGACTTGTATACATATGTATATTAACTTGTAGTTAGCTCACTTATACCTTTGTTACGATCATGAGCTTGTACATATATTCCTATATATACAAGTAGAAAGGTGGGGCAAGTATGAGAGAGCCAGAGATGAGAAGAATTAGATGTTGTAAGGGTCATTAGACAATTTTTGAAATGAGAAAGATCTCTCTCATCATTCATATGTAAATTTTTCTAAGTAAAAAGAAGAGTTGCACCCGATATTCCGATGTGTTCTCCTTCTGTGTTTGATCATTTCAAGAATCCTTCTGCAGATGTCTAATTCCATAGTTAATGCTTCTATGGTTAAGATTTGAGAGTCTAATTGTGAACAGGCTGAGAGAATTATGTGTAGGAACATTTGTATGTGAAGAAGTGATGAGTATCTTCTGAAATAGGCGCAATCTCAATGGTCAAAGAATTGATGAGATCTCAGTGCATAGTGTAAAGTTTTACACAAATGAGGAGTTAAAATCTAAGTTGAAAGGTAATCATCTATGGCTAAAAGCATTTGATTAAACGGGTTGTACTTTGCATTAGAAGTTGCAGGTGTCAAAGTCGACTATACAGGAAGCCAGTTTCAAACATAGGTAGATTGTTTGGATCATTTCTCAAGATCTACTGGATCTTTTGAGAAGGTTTAACTTGGAGAAGGTGCACAAATATTAGGAAACACCTCATATACAAAGTTTCATTGAAAATGTTACACATTTGGTTAGTCAATGAGTGAGTTACGTGCAACAGACTTTTTTGAGTAGTGACTCTCTTCACAATTAGTGCAAATTTTGATAGTTTGATATTGATCTTCCAAAATTGATCAAGGTTTTGAGTTATTCAGAGGTAGTAGAGGTTACTTGGAAGAAATGCAGGTAGAGGATTCCAAAGTCAATCCTACAACAATACCTACTACAATTATGCTTCAGATCAGAAGGAGGATTTAACTTTGATTATGAATGCAACTTGTGAAAGACAAAGTGAAGATCAAAGAGTCTTCTACATTGACTCAGGGTGTAGTAATCACCTGAGTGGTAACATAACTTTGATGACTGATTTTGAGAATAAGGTAACTAATCATGTATTTCAAATAGGTGATAATACAAAGCACAATGTGAAGTCAGTTGGATCAGTGAAGGCCAAGGATGGAAGTACTCTTCTGAGTAAGGTCTTGTATGTTCCTAAAATCCTAAGAATCTGATAAGTGTAGGGAAAATTGTTGAAAAAGGTTATGAAGTAAGGTTCACTAATGATGGAGTTTTTGTGGAAGACCCTAGCAATGGATATAGACAAATTGTTTTAGGGAAGAAAGAAGGAAGACTCTTCACATTGAAGATTCAAGGTAATGTTGGTCATGTCTTGTTTACTTATGGAGGATATAATATTTCTGAGTTAGATCTTTGGCATAAGAGGCTTGGACATTTCAATGAAAGAGGTATTAAGGATATGGTTAACAATGGTTCAATGCTTGGGTTGCCTAATGTTGCAGGTCAATGCATGACATAGAAATCTGAAGCATGTCAATTAGGTAAGGCTCATAAGCAATCATACAACAAGCATGGATTTATGTATTCAGAGAAGCTTGAACTGGTACATACAGATATATGGGGGCCATCAAAGGATTTTAGTATAAATGGTTCAAGATATTATGTGATTTATGTTGATGATGCTACCATGTGGATCACTATATATGTGATCAAAGATAAATCAGAGGTATTCAATACATTTAAACATTATCATGTGTATGCAGAAAGAATCACAGGTCAAGAAGTGGAGAACTCAGAAGGTGATCAAGACACAAATGGCAACCTACAAGGTATAGTGATGACACTTCTTTTTTGACTACTAAGGATTATGCTTATATGGTGAAAGCAGATGAACACCCTTCTACATATGAAGAGGCAAAGGTAAGCAAAATTGGGAGAAAGCTATGCAGGAAGAGTATGATGCATTGATGGAGAATGAGACATGGGATTTGGTTCCTAAACCAAATAGTCAGAAGATCATTGGATGCAAATGGGTCTACAAAACAAAGAGGTATGCAGATGGAAGTGTGTCAAGGTATAAATCCAGACTTGTTGTGAAAGGATATGCTTAGAAATATGGTATAGATTATGATGAGACCTATAGTCCCGTGGCAAAGATGACAACCATCAAGACACTCATAGCCATTGCTGCATGTAAAGGTTGGAGATTATTTCAATTAAATGTGAAGAATGCTTTTCTTAATGGTTATATTTCAGATGATGTTTTCATGGAGCAACCACAAGGGTTCAGAGATAAAAGGTATTCAGAATATGTATGTAAGCTCAAGAGAGCTTTGTATGGTTTGAAGCAGGCCCCCAAGGCATGAAATATAGACTTGTGAAGTTCTTGAAGGAGCTTGGTTTCCAAGTATCTAAAGCTGATAGTAGCTTGCTTGTTAAAGCAAGTGATGATGGGTTCATTTACATGTGCATATATGTTGATGACCATAATTCTTACAAGTACATATGAGAAGGGCATACAAAGCCTCAAGAAACAAATGGAGAAAGAGTTGAAGATTAGTGACATGGGAGACCTGTCATATTTCTTGGGCATGGAAATCTCATATACTCAACATGGAGTGTATGTGAGTCAAGAAACGTATTTGAAGAATTTGTTAATCAAGTTAAAAATGGAAGATTGCAGGGTAGCACCTACTCCAATGGAGGCGAATCATAAATTGAGTAGGATATGGAGGAGAAGAATTCAAGGATATGAAGTTATATCAAAGCTTGGTTGGTAGTCTAATCTATGCTACCTTAACTAGGCCTGATTTGTCATATGTAGTTGATGCATTGTCCTAGGAAAGAACATTGGGTTGCAGGACAAAGAGTGTTGAGATATATAAAGAATACACTCAAGGAAGGTTTGTATTATGGTTTTACATTAGATACAAACATCAAGATATATAGTGATACAGATTGGGCAGGTTATCCTGATGATAGGAGATCAACATATGTATACTTGTGTTATGTGGGAGATAAGTTAATCTCTTGGTGTTCTAAGAAGCAACATATAGTTGCTTTATCATCTACAGAGGCAGAGTATAAAGGCATGGTTGAAGCTGCAAAGGAAGTCATATGGTTGAAGACTCTCATGAAGAGTTTTGACATCATTTAGAGTACACCCACTATTCATGGAGATAATATGAGTTCATTGTATCTAGCTACTAATTTTGTTTTTCATGCCATGACTAAACATATTGAGATTCAATATCACTTCTTAAGAGAGAAGGTGATTGATAAAGAGATTGAAGTCATACATACTTCAACAAAAGATCAGATTGCAAATATGCTAACCAAAAGCTTAGATGGAACAAATCTACACAACCATCAATTGATGTCTTGGATAAAGGCTTGAAGTCGAAAGATGAAGAAAAGATTAACAAATGAAGTTTGAAAATAGGGAATATTTAGGAAATGAAGACTTGTATACATATGTATATTAAACTTGTAGTTAGATCACTTATACCTTTGTTATGCTCATGAGCTTGTACATATATGCCTATATATACAAGTAGAATGTTGGGGCAAGTATGAGAGAGCATGAGATGAGAAGACTTAGATGTTTTAAGGGTCATTAGGCAATTTTTGAAATGAGGAAGATCTCTCTCAACATTCAGATGTAAAGTTTTTTGAGTAAAAAGAAAAGTTGCACCCGATATTTCGATATGTTCTCCTTTTGTGTTTGATCATTTCAAGAATCCTTTTGTAGATGTCTAATTCCATAGTTAATGCTTCTATTGTTAAGATTTGAGAGTCTAATTGTAAACAGGTTGAGAGAATTATGTGTAAATGTGAAGAAGTGATGAGTGTCTTCTGAAACAGGTGCAATCTCGATGGTCAAAGAATCGATCAGATCGCAGTGCATAGTGTAAAGTTTTACACAAATGAGGAGTCAAAATCTAAGTTAAAAGGTAAGGCATCTATGGCTAAAAGCATTTGATTAAATGGGTTGTAGTTTGGGAGAACCATGCATTAGAAGTTGCAGGTGTCAAAGTCCAAGAACACTAAAGTGTAGTGCAATCTCACTTTAGAGGAGCTACTCAAGTTAGGCTAGAATTCTGGAAGCACATAGCCAATCAAGTGCCAGAAGTAGCTAAATCTCCTTCCCACGTAGGATCACATCGAGCAATGCTAGAAATACCTTTGGATAAGATAGGTGATATGAGCAAAGGAGAAGAAGGAGACACCTATCTACCTATCACTCATCATGGTTACACAACCAAGGCTATTTCGAACTCAGAGACAGGAGTTGCCATTGCTATCACTTCTCTATGGAAGCGTTGGGGCAAACCAACACTCATGCCAACAAGAATGAAATTGCAGATGACCGATGGTCACATAGAGAGACCCTTAGGATTGCTAGAAGGGAAAAATCTCACTACTTGTGGTGTAGAGTTTGAGCACACTTTTGCCATATGTGACTTTAGAAAAAACGAGGCCTATGAGATGATTTTGGGAAGACCATTCATGAGACAATTGCAGGTAGTGCAGGATTGGGGAACCAATTGCTTGTATTTGCAACACTTAGGTGTGACAACTAAAGTCAATCTTAAAGGCTAGTCTCATAGAGACGTGCGCCCTATACAGTGGAATCCTATCCATAGAGCAATCGATGACACAGATCTAGTACACTCCATAGGATCTGAATCCTCATGGATCCATGAAGACACTCACTTGTGGATGTGCAAAGTTGCAGTGGAAGAAGAGAAAAGAGAAAATGCTAGAGAGGTGGGTGCAAAGGAAACATATAGATCAATTAGAGACTTGGCCTATACACCTGTAGCATTTTTTGGACAAAGAATTTGAGCCTCATGGTTAGGTGGAAATCCTAGACACAATGGATGTCACTATCAATGAAGAACAATGGACACCACACTGTGATGAAGATGGATATGACTTTTCAGTCTTCACTATTGAACCAATCATGTGTGATTCGGTTATTGAAGAGTGTGAGTTTAATATGGATGAACTTGAATAAACAAGTGACTTGGATTTAGAATAAATTATTATGGATCCTTTGTGTGTGTCAAAAGAGGAATACATGTATGTAGAAGCTCACCCTCAAGGACGAGAAGAGCTTACGAATGATTTGAGATTAACCACACAGGTAACCACCAAGAGTGAAGGTAAGAAAATAAAGAAGAGAGAACTCCCACTAGAAGAGGGACAATCTTTGTTTGAGGTTCCTCAAAATTTTAAGATGTATGACGTCGAGTATAGGAAAGTCATGATGAGGATGCTTAAACGATAAGCACTCATAGGAATGACCTATGATAACAAAGAGAAAACTAAAAAAATTATTGTGACCATAGAAGAAGGTGAAAAATGATGCATGTACATAAGACAAGACTGGACTAAGTAGTCTATTGACTTATTAAGAGAATATAGAGATGTGTTTGTATGGAGTTATAAGGACTTAAAAGGTGTAGACCCTAACATATGCTCACATAGAATTCCCAGGACCTCAGAAGCCAAACCCTCCAAGCAGAAGCCATACACCTATAATGAAAATTATGCAGCGAAGATCAAGGAAGAGATAGATTGATTTGTAGAAGCTAGATTTATCTATGAGATTGAGCACATTGAATGGGTATCCCCCATCATAGTCATGCCAAAAAAGAATGGCAAGTTACATGTATGAATTAACTTGAAGAAGGTTAATGCAACCAATATTAGAGATAGTTATTTGCTTCCTATCATTGAGCAACTATTGGAAAGAGTAGCAAGAAAGGAAGTATACAACTTCCTTGATGGGTTCTCTAGCTAAAATCAAGTGGCCATTGCCTAGAAGGACTAGCATAAGATGGTTTTTTGCCATAAAATGGGGCATTATTGCTTTTCGGGTAATGCCATTTGGTCTCACCAATGCAGCGGCCTTCCAAATGTTGATGTGTCATGTATTTAAAGAGTCTTGTGTAAAAACTTGGAAGTCTATGTTGATGATCTATGTGCTCATTCCAACATTAGATAAACATATACACCTGAGCTAAGACAAATCTTTGACAAATGTAGAGAATATCAACTCTACGCGAACCTAGAAAAGTGTGTTTTTATGGTCAGACAAGGCAAGATTCTAGGATACATAGTTTCAAAGAATGGAATATCCATGGACAAGGATAAAGTTAGAGCTATTACAGAGCTAACTAGGCCAAAGAATGTCAAGGAAGTACAAGCTTTCATGGGGCATTGTGGCTATTATCAATGTTTCATTCATATGTATGAAAACATTGCAAAGCCTCTGTACACCCTTTTGACTAACTTTGAGTGGACACAAGAATGTGAACACTCCTTTAATGAGTTTAAGCAACAATTGTGTTTAGCACCAATCTTGACCACATTGCTTATGGATCTTCCCATTGCTTATGCTAGTAGACAATTGAATAAAGCTGAGCAAAATTATAGCCGGTCTACTGAAAGAGAAGGGTTAGGCATGGTATATGCAATTAAAAAGTTTAGACATTATTTGCTTGCAAATAGATTTAATTTTTTTATAGACCATCAAGCATTACTTTATCTAGTGAAAAAACCTTGAAATACTGGTAGATTAGTAAGATGGTTCCTCTTACTAATGGAATTTGCCTTTGAAGTTATGGTTAGGAAAGGTAGGACTCACCTTAGGTCATATCACCTTTCTAGACTAACTTCAGGAGAGTCCCCTCAAGCAGTTTCAGATGAGCAACATCACTCTAAACACCGAACCCTATAGACTCTATGAAGATTAGGTGTATATTGGCTAACAATGGAAGGAGATGTCCATAGGATGTTCAAGGAATGCCCAATTTGTACGGTTAGACCACCATTGGAATCAAGTGTCTTTAGCACCAGATTTGAGGACAAAAACATTCCCTCAAGATTTGACATTGGCTACAAAAAAAAGAAGAACAAGAAGCACTAGACTATTCTTTCATTGGAGATAATTTATACAAGAGTGGAAGAGACAGATACATAAGATTGTGTGTCCATGAGAGTGAATATCTTAAGATCTTAGAAGCTGCTCACCAAGGTGTGGCAGCAGGACATTTTAAACTAGACTGTGTGATTAAGCAGTTCTATTCATAGGTCTCTAGTGGCCAACACTTCACATGGATGCACATACTTGTGTGAAGTGGTGTGATATTTGTCAATGAACTCAGTACCTGATCGTAAAGATGAGATGCCATTGAAGCCCATGATGGGAGGACATGCATTCTCTAAGTGGGGAATAGATTTTATAGGTCCTATTAATCCTCCAGCTAAGAGTTCACATGCTGAATACATTAGCATTGCCACATACTATCTAACCAAATGGGTAGAAGTAAAAGCCACAACGAAGAATGATGCTCAAACAATAGCTAAGTTCTTAAGAATGTGTTCACCAAATAGAGGTTACCAATAGAGTTAGTAAGTGATAGAGGTACACACTTCTTGAACAAAGTCATTGAAAATTGTTGGGTTATAGGGCATGCACACATTCTCTTTTGTGCATGGGAACCATCCTTTGATCATGAAAATACCCCTCTTTGTATATATTTAGAGTTTCATATGAGAAACCCCTATTAGGACACTTTTTGATAATTCTCCAACACTATGGTATGGAGGCTTGTAAATAAATCCCACTTTTTGGTGTTTGTAAGAAAAGGCAAAATACAATGTAGTAAAAATCCCATGCCCATTTTTGAGATATGAGGAGATTTGGGACGATATCCTATGATATGGTGGTTAAACATATGCTCCCTTTTTTTACTAGTCATAAGAGCACATGGGGAAAACAACTTATGATATAAATATAGAAGCTCATTTTTGGGAAGGGAGCTTTTGGTTCACGTTGAGCTGAATGGAAGAACTCTTTTACTCTTAGAATTTGTGCATTCTTGTATTTCGTCTTTGAGTGTGAGAGTGAGGTGTGTGTGTGCATGCTTGTATTTCCTTTTTGTGTAAGTAGAATGTTGCAATTTCTTATATTTTACACTTGTGACAAGGATCCTTGATGAACTTTGTTAGCACTCAAGGTCAGGAACAAGGTACAAGAACATGTCAAAGAAGTGGACAAACAAGAAGAAGGAGCAAGTAGGGAGCTCCAAGAAGTACATGTCAAATTTTTAGAAGGAATCTCTATAAAAATAGTGATTTTCATCACTAAAAGCCATTGTAAATACCATTTCATATTTTTGTAATTTCATTTTTTTTCAAGCGGAGGAGTCCTTGAGCTTGAGGAGTATTAGAAGTATCATCCTACCAATTTTCATAATTTTTAGACTCCGTTTGAGCCCTCACATAAGCCCTGGAGCCTAATTTTTAACTAGGCTAGACACTAGGTCTCGATAGGGCCAAAACTAGTAAAAAAACTATAAAAGTAGAGAGCTCATTTTTTAGGTTGGTTGGTTAGAGAATAGAGCTTTTGTAAGAGAGTTCTTATGCAATTGAAGCTTTCCATTGTTCCTCTCTTTGATCTTGCCTTGTGTGCATATGTGTGTATGTGTGTGCATGCTAATGTGCTTCTCACTCACACATTTGTGCCTTCACATGCTCATGGTCTTCATACCAGTCCTCATGTCTCCATGGATTGACAAGTAAAGGAGGTGGTGCTTATGCTTGAGCTACACCAAATTTTGGCACTGTTTGCCAGGGAGAGAGCTTTGAGGACAAGCGTTGTGATGGTAAGATCATGGATTTGCGGCATTTGGAAGGTAAAAAATAGTCATTTTTTATTATTTTTCTATTTTTTCTTCTCCATCTTCATCATCACTATCACCATCATCACCATCTTCATCTTCATAGATTTTGTTTTTCATTTTTAGTGCGTTTTCACCATTTTCACATCATTTCTCATGTGTGGGAGTGTAAGAAAGAGCTAGGAAGTGCTTGCGCTTGTGTTTTCATGCTTTTTTGCACATTTTAGACTCGGCAAAAAAATTCAAAATTCCTGCATAAAAGCTCAGAAAATCGCAACTTTCTCAAAAAATCATGATTCTTTGAAAAATTAAAATTTTCCCAATTAATTTTTTTGAGAAAATCGCGAGTCTGTGAAAGTGAGAAATCACGATTCTCTGGAAGTGCATATTGAGAAAATCGTGATTCTCTACAAAAGTTTGCGATTCTTTGGATTTAGTGCATTCAAGAAAACCGCGATTCTCTGGACTTAGAAAATTTGATAAAATCATGATTCTCTAGAAGAAATTCACAATTCTCTGCTAGAAATTTGTGACCCTCTGGATTTGGGAAAATTTGAGAAATTCTCTGGAAGAAATTCGCGATTCTTTGCTAGAAATTCGCGACTCTCTAGACTTGGGAAAATTTGAGAAAATCACGATTCTCTAGAAGAAAATTCGCGATTCTCTGCTGAGAAATTCGTGACTCTCTGCTGAGAAATTCGTGACTCTCTGGACTTGGGAAAATGCGAGAAAATTGTGATTCTCTGGAAGAAATTCGCGATTTCCTAGATTTGGTGATTTTGAGAAATTCATGATTCCATGCTAGAAATTCGCGAATCTCTGAACTTGAGAAAATTTGAGAAATTTACGATTTCCTATTAGAAATTTGTGATTTTTTGGAAGAAATTCGCGATTCTTTGGATTTGGGCATTTTGAGAAATTCATGATTCTCTGGAAAGAAAGTCGCGATTCTTTGGACTTAGTGCTTTTGAAAAAGTCGTGATTTCTTGGAAGAAAGTCGCGATTCTCTGCTTGGAAGATTTTGGGAAAGTCGCGATTCTTTGGAGTGGATTTTGAGAGAATCGAGATTCTATGATAAAAAAACACGAATTTCTAGCTGCTTGATTTGCAAAAAATCATGATTCTCTGAGAGGTCCTGTTTGCCTATTTTGACCCCGAGAATCTTGATTGGACATAACTTTCTCATACGAACTCTGTTTGGAGTGATGTTGGGCTCATTGGAAAGCTCTTTTTGAGTACGACAAAGAAATTGATTATGGTAAAACTAATATGTGGAGTTATAGATATAATATTGAAGTTGAACCTCAGGTGGGACTAGGAAACGAAGGGGGACTCCAAAGGATTTTGAGCAATACAAAGGGTAATTTTGGGACCGGAAGACAAAGCTTATGAACCTGAGATCAGGTAGACACCTAAGCAAGGATAGACAAAGCATTAGATCTTTTGAGGCTAGTGTCAACCATACAACTAGGTCTTGGGCACAACAACTAAGTGGTTATCATTACGTACTAAGTTCAAACACATGTGATTCAAAAATGTCTTTCAACATGGGGAGACCTGCAGGTGGCTTAGGGAGTGCCTATTCACAAACACCAGAAGGTCCTTATAAGACGCAATTGGAGTATATTAGGACCAACCGATTAGGTGCTCACATATATGAGGATGGCATGAGGTGATCAATGTTCCAAATCAAAAATCCTAGTCAACCCTTTGGACTTGAATATCTAGTGGTCAAATTCGAAGAGGGTTCATATATTGATAAACAAGGAATCATGTATGTGGTTACGAGCTTACCAGATAGGACAAATGAGTTTGGAAACATCATTGCTAAGAATAAAATAGGATACCTAGAGCAAGGGGATGTAGGTCGAGAACCCAAGTCTCCTAGAGGTAAGTGAGTCTTGACCAGAGTGATCACTCCAGATTGGATTCTTGAAGACAAAAAAGCATAGAACTATTCTTCAATAGAGAAACAAAGGAAGTCTTTTGGAGATTCAAGCCAGATCAACCTAGCCCAATAGTCACCATCTACAAGTTCAAGGATCCAGAGGTACTCGACAAAGTTGTCTACCTGGATAACACATCGAAGAAAATGTTCTTGGTAAAAGAGCATGGAAAGCATGCATACACTTGCCAGGCAAATTGATTTTTCCTCCACCAAGATCTAATGTTTCCCATGGCCTCCAAGGAGAAGGATCATCCCAGGCTCATGAAACCTAGAGGGGAAGAACTAGAGAGAAACCTGAGGTAAGCTTTACACACAATGTGGGTAGAGACAGATTAAGACTGGAAGGTGAAAGGCATGAAAGAAAGAGACATCAAGCACATAGGCATCAAAGAGCTGAACATGGTTTTCCATTGCCTTGACCCCACGAGCACCCAAAAACCCTTAGACCCTCTCAAGTGGTCAAGGCAATGAAGAACTATTTTGACAGGACAAGAGATCCTTAAGATCATGTGGCCGAGTTCAAACAATTGTTAAGAGTTGAACAAGTTCAGGATTTTTTCATCAAGTTTGAGGCATTTGGTTTGACTCTTAAGTGTTGGAGCAAGTCTATGGCAAGCCTAAGTATTGGCTTGAGTCTCACAAGGTCATAGGAGAAGCTTTAAAGTGAAGACAATGCATGAGTTCACTTGCGAACTATCTCTTGTAATTTTTGAAGTCTTTACTTGATGTAAAAGTGAAAGCATCTAAGTGGTTGAGCCCACTTGATGAAAAAAAGGAACGAGAAGCCACAAATTTGTGATTGAAGTGGTTGGAGAATCAATCAATCACTAAAAGATAGGAGATTCGTTTTAGGTGAGCAAGATTCAAATTCAAATCTTGGATCCAAAGATCACTATATATATACATGGTCTCCATGAGCAGAGCTTTATGCGATATCAAAGTGTAGGTTCAAGGCACACATATGTATCAGTAAGCCCAGTGTACTTTAAAATCCAATATACATTCATTTTCTTGATCATTTGAGTTCATATCTTCATGCTTTTGTGAGTATACTGTTCACTATCATACCTCTCAATTTTTTAGTGAGTTTTCAGAGTTGATTTCTTTGAGGGTGATCCATAATTTTTCAGTGATTTAAGTTTGATAAAGTTTGCTCCTTAATTCTTCTATATACTCACAAATTTTCATTGCAATTGAGTCTTTCAATCGTGAGCTATGCTCATTTGAAGTTGCCTATATCTCATCATACTTTACTTCTTTGTCAGCACTCCATCAGAATAGTCATTTTCTCAAAACTTGTTCTCCGTGTGTAGTTCATCCTTTTCCATGATTTAAAGCTTGATAGAATCAGCATACTATCTAGTATATGCCTAAAAAATTTCATAAGAATTGCCTATTGAAATCTCGAGATATTAACATTTCTTTGCTTACGGGTCTAAGGAGTGCTACAGCCTGTGAAAATTGAGATGGTGCTATAACTTGATAAACTCTTTTCTCCTTATGTAGTACATCATTTTTTATTAAATCACTCTTGATTTTTAGCTTACTAAGTTAAAAAGAGTTCCCCAAAAGGAATTAAGCTAATTGTTGCTGTGGCTAGAGAATTGTTCAAAACATTGGACATGTGTATAAACCAAAATAGCAATTTTTTACCCTTGATTCAACTTTTGCCTATCTATTTTGATTTATATTTTTGAGAGTGATCTTCCAAGGTACATAGGGTGTCTTATACCCCTTTGGCAAGCTAAAAGGGCCCACCACATATCTCTGGAGTTCATTTGGCTAGTGTAGTGCAAAGTTTTTGCAGCACCACTTCATCTTCTCCAAGTTCAAATCTATCTCTTCACAATGGTATTAGAGCAAGGTTGTCCTACATGGTAGATGGATTTCCTTCATCAATTGAGAAATTGGATAGAGGTAACTACTCAGCCTAGTCATTAAGGATGGAAGCTTATCTTCAAGGTAGGAATTTATATGGTTATATATCTGGAGATGAAGTTATGCCAAGTTTCATGAACAAATGTCAACCTACACAAGAAGATCAAGAAAGATTGAGCACATGGTGCTCCAAGGATGCACTTGCAAGGTCTTATCTCCTCAAATCTATTTCAGATTTTTTGTTGCCTCAGATTAGAAGTTGTAAAACATCTCATGAAGTGTGGAATGCACTTGAAGCCTTCTTCTCTTCAAGTAAAAAGGCCAAGAAACATCAACTATGGTTGGACTTTACAACTCTTAAGAAATCTCCCAAACAAAATGTGGCTGATTTTGTCACAGAGCTCAAGGACGTAGCAGATCAGTTGGGAAGCATTGGAGAGGTAATAGAAGAAGAGCAAATTGTAAGGCAAGTCATCAATGGGTTGAAGGTAGATGACAAGTGGGAAGCATTCACCATAGCTATGGATCTATACATGGATATGCATGTACCAGATTTCAACACTCATAGGACAACTACTTACTCAGAGGCCAAGCTTATCAAGAATGGAGAAAGCTCCAAAGGTAACGAATCTTCTACCTTGTATACTAATACAAGCAAGTCCAAAGAAAACAAAGGAAGAGGAAAGAAAGTGGATGATGAAGTAGGTACACATCAAGCTAACTATGCAGGTAGAGGAAGACATGGTAGAGGTAGAAGCAAAGGAGGAAGACAAGGTAGGGGGAGATCCCAAGACTCTAGTTAATGCTCTATTTGTGGATTAACTAATCATAAAAACTGAAAATTGCTTTAAGAATTCTAGGAATCAAAGAGGCTGAGGATACAATAGAGAAAGCTATGGCTACTCAAGAGGAAGATTCAACAATCACCATGGCAACCACAACAATTACAACCATTCAAACTATCAAGGAGGCAATAGGGGCAGAAGAGACTTCGATAACTACACAAAAGACTCAAATCAAGAGGACTCATTGCTAATCATGAATATGGCTATGCCACAAGGTAAATCGGATGAGCATATTTTCTACATAGATTAAGGTTGCTCCAATCATGTGGCAGGAAATGTGGCACTCCTATTAGATTTAGAAGATCCAAGGAATAAGCATGAGGTACAAACAGGAGATGATACAAGAAACCTTGTGGAGAAATAGGAAATGTCAAAGCATCTGATGGAAACATCAACCTACTCAGTAAGGTACTCTATGTCCCTACCATTACAAAGAATTTGATAAGTGCTGGATAGATAGTAGAGAAAGGGTTGCAAGTCAGGCTCACAAGATTTGTTGAGGATCCAAGCCAGGGATTCATGAGAATTGCAGAAGGTGAAAAGACAGGTCGATTGTTCACATTTGAATTACAAGACACTAGAAACATTGCTCTCTTTATTATGGTAGTCAGATACTCACAAAATTGGAAGTATGGCACAAGAGGTTAACACATATTAGTGAAAGATCACTAAAGCAGATTGCAGAGACCAAAGTGTACTTGGAATCCCTAATTTATCAAAGCAACATATGATTTATAAATGCAGTGCATGTCAATTTGGAAAGTCTCACAGGTTACCCTTCATGAAGAAAGGATATATGCATGGAGATCTCTTGGATGTGGTTCATACATACGTATGGGGACCTAGCAAGGATGCTTAAATATTTGGATCAAGGTATTATGTCTCCTTCATTGATGATTGCAGTAGATGGACTATATTATATTTATGAAACACAAAGATGAAGTCTTTTCTTGCTTCAAAATATATTTGGCTCTTGTGGAGAATCAAAAAGGTGAAAATTAAAAAGGATAAGGTTAGATGGAGGGGGAGCATATTTGTCCCATGAATTTGACTCCTTTCTTCAAGAAAGAGGAATCAAAAGAGAGATCACTACAAGGTACACTCTTGAGCAAAATGGAGTGGTAGAAAGAAGGAATAGGACAATTGTTGAAGCTATGAGGTCTATGCTAAATGAGAAGCACTTACCTAATTACTTATGGGCTGAGGCTGTATCCACAACCACTTATTTGATTAATAGGTTACCTTCAAGATCACTTGATGGCATGACACCATATGAGGCTTGGAATGGAAGAAGACCAAGCTTGGATCATTGTAAGTTTTTTGGATGTATTTCTTATGCTCATGTTCCTTCACACGTTAGAGGCAAGATGGATCCCAAAGCAGAAAGGTGTGTACTCATTGGATATGACATCAAAAGGGCTACAGATTATACAACCCAACAACCAAAGGATTCTTGGTGAGTAGAGATGTAGTATTTGATGAGAATAGTTCTTGGTATGAAAACTCATGTAGAAAGGTCAACTTACCTTATGATCTTGAAGAAGATTTTCCAAAACTTGTTAAGGATAATCCTCCTAAAATTGAAGAGTAGGATACCTCAAAAGATGATGAAGCAACTTAGTATGAAAAACTCAAAATGTGGAAGTCTAAAGCTAAAGCGAAAATGCAGGAACTTGGACAAGAGGCAGAATCATCACATCATGGCCTAAGAAGGTCCATGATGGAGAAAAGAAAACCAGAAAGGTATGGGTTTGATACTTCTTTAGTCACTAAACATTCATTCTATCTAGCCACATGACATAAATCAAGAGGAACCCTCATTTGAAGAAGCAAAGAAGAAATCAGAATGGAGGCATGCAATGGAAGAAGAAATTGAAGCTCTTGGGGAGAATAAAACTTGGGACTTGGTTCCCAAGTCTCCATCAATGTAAGTGATAGGCTCAAGATGGATCTACAAATTGAAGAAGAACTCAGATGGCTCTATTAACAGGTATAAGGCAAAGCTTGTGGCAAAAGGCTTTGCACAAACTCAAGGAATTGATTATGAGGAGACCTTCTCTCTTGTGGCAAAGATGCCTACTATTAGGTTTTGCTTAGTCTTGCCTCTTCCAAGAATTGGAAGATACTTCAATTGGATGTAAAAAATGCATTTCTTAATGGATGGATAAGAGAAGAGGTATGTATGACACAACCATCTAGTTTTGAGAATCACATATATGTTGATTATGTGTGTAGACTTAATGAAGCTTTATATGGGACTCAGAAAAGCCCCAAGGGCTTGGAATCACAGGCTTGTCTCATTGTTACAGGATTAAAGGATTTTAACCTAGCAAGGCAGATCCATCAGTATTCATAAAAAGGAGTAATTCTGAAGTCATCTATTTGTATGTGTATGTAGATGATATTATACTTATAGGAAATGATACAGATGGCATGAAGAGAACCAAAGAATAGATGAGACAAGAGATCAAGATAAGTGATTTGGGTTCACTTACCTACTTCCTAGGATTGGAAGTTGTCTACAAAGACCATGGTTGTTTCTCACTCAAAGAATGTACATTACTGACATGTTGGCAAAATTCAAGATGCAAGATTGCAGGATTGTAGGTACTTCAATGGAGGTTAATCATAAATTGAGCTCACATGAAGGTGAAATCATAGAAGATGTGACAGGTTATCAAAGTCTTGTGGGTACTTTGAACTATGCCACATTGACAAGGTTTGATATATGTTATAGTGTGAGTGTGCTAAGTCAATTTATGCACTCACCCAAGAAACCTCACATGGAAGCTGCCAAGAGGATACTCATATATATCAAAGGGACCATGAATGAGGGGTTATACTACCCTTATGTATCTAATTTAAGTTTGTAATTGTTCTCTGATGTAGATTGGGATGGCTCCAAAGAAGTACAAAAGGAGCACCTCAAGATATCTTTGCAGGTTCAAAACTTGTCTCAAGAATCTTTTGCAGGTTCAAAACTTGTCTCATGGTCATCCAAGATGCAACCCATAGTTGTAGTCTCTTCTACGCAAGCTATGTTGGTGCATGTCAATCATCAATTGAAGGATTATGAAGAAATGAAGTCAAGGAGTCAAGCAGAGAACAAATTCAGAAGGTTGAAGGAAGGACATATTCAGAATCCAAAGATATGTACACATATGTACATTAGCTGACTTATACTTTTGTCTAGTCATAAACTTGTATATATTCATCTATAAATACTTTGGAAAAACGTCGGGGCAAATAGAGCAGAAGGAGAATAGAGAATAGGAAGAGAGAAATCAGTTGTAGGAAGTGTCATTAGACACATGAGAAGTGAGTTGAATTCATCAACTTCACTTAGATGTAATTTTTCTGAGTAATCAAGAAAACTTGCGCCCGATATTTTGCTGTTTGCTCCTTCTGTGTTTAATCTTTTGAGAAATCCTTCTGCACGTATCTAGGTCCATAGCTAATCTATCTATGGCTAGAATTTGAGAGACTAATTTTGATCAGGTTGAGAGAATTTAGTTTAGGAACATTCATATGTGAAGATGGTCTGAGAGTCGACAAAACTGGCGCAGATTTCATGTTCAGTGAAATGAACATTACTCAGTGTGTGGTGTAAAGTTTTACACAAGTGAGGGCTTAAAATCTAAGTTGGAAGGTAAGCCATCTATGGCTAAAAGATCTTGATCAAACGGGTTCGACATTGGGAGAACTGTAGCTAAGAAGTTGCAGGTGTCAAAGTCGCCATTACAGAGAAGCTGTTTCAGACATAGGTAAAGTGTTTCACACATTTCTCAGTGTGTACTCAATCATTTTGAGAAATTTAACTTGGAAAGGTTGCGCAATCTCTAGGAGAAGTATTGTACAAAGTTTTATAAAAAACTTTACAGGATTGATTAGTCAATGAGTGATTAATCTGCAGCAGACTTTTCATAAAAGTGATTTCTTCACAGTTAGTCAAAATCTTGGTAATGTGAAAGTAATTTTCAAAATTAGGAGGAGTCCAAAGTTATTCTTGGTCTAGAGGTGGTCTAATACCAAGGATAGCTTGTTCTTTTGGAGATTAACACTCTCCATCAGTGGTATCAGAGCAGGTTGTGTCAAAATTGAAGTGAAGAAGACTCCGACTACTGCAGAAATACAAATCTTTACATCTTGAAGGTGCAAAAGGATAAAGGTTGAAGAAAAACTTGAAGGTAGATACATTGAAGCTATCAAAAGGATCAGAAGGAGTGAGATTCAAAGTCAAGGTACATTTAATTCTCATAAAGATTAAAGAGTTGACAATACAGGTAAAGAAATAATGGGGGATAGTCTCCAAATTGAAAAGTTGGATAGAGAGAACTATCCAGCTTGGTCTATGAGGATGGAAGCTCATCTTATGAGCAAAGATCTGATAGGATACATCACAGGAGATGAAGAAAAGCCAGAATTCAGAGATCCTAGTGTTCCAACTAGGGAGGAGCTTGCAGACTTGAAGAATTGGATGAAGAAGGATGCTCAAGCAAGAAGCATAATCTACATGGCGGTCAATGACTATTTGCTTCCTCACATTAGAGGACTTGAAAGTGCATGTGACATTTGGAATGCTTTGGAGGAGCATTTCCAAAACACAACCAAATCAAGGAAGGCTTCACTATGGGTAGAATTTACTACCTTCAAGAAGAAGGCCTCACAGTCAATCTCTGATTATGTGACAAGATGAAGGATATTGCAGATTCTCTAGGTGCAGTGGATGAAGATATTGAAGAAGACAAATTGGTAAGACAATTCTCACAGGGCTAAGAGGAGATGAGAAGTGGAAGCCTTTCATTTTATCTACAGAACTTTCATTAGATCACTTTACTCCTGATTTGAATAAATTGTTAGGTCATATGCTAACTTTTGAGAATGATATCAAAGGAGATGTTGATAAGAGTGCAGGTCATGCAATGTACTCTAAAGACAAGAAGAAAGCTAACAAAGGGAAGCAACAATCAGGTGAAGAAGAAGGTACTTCAAACCAAGCAAATTTCATAAGAGGAAAAGGAAATGGCAGAAGTAGAGGAAGAGGCAAAAACACAAAGATAATGCAAGAGCTTGTTGGATATGTGGTAAGACCATCATCTATCTCATGATTGTTGGCACAATAATCAGAATAATAGTAATTATCAGAATTTTAATCAAAGACAAGAGGTGGTAGGTTTCGAGAGGAAATTTCAGAGGTAGAGGTGGTAGGAATTCTTTTGGAAGAGGTGGAGGAAGAAGCTTCCAATCAATCCTATAATAACACCTACTACAACTATGCATCAGATCAGAAGGAGGACTCGACTCTCATTATGAATGCAACATATGAAACCTCACATGAGGACATGAGAGTGTTTTATATTGATTCAGGATGTAGTATCATTTGAGTGGAAATATTGCTTTGATGACTGACCTAGATCATAATGCAATTATCATACAGTT
>MU263577.1:0-30000 GCA_020310875.1 Ceratopteris richardii
ACGGCTGATTGCCTTAATCGTTGTGATGAACCACAGTTACCAGTGCCAGAAAGATTCTCCAGCGCAAGCGGACTATGTGTACAAAAGTATCGGATTTTCAACAGATGTTTTCTGTAGATACTGTGCATAGGGAGCTCATCGTCCTATATGGCCATGGGTAACAATGGAAGCCAATATCCATAAATCAAACAGTGTCCTCAGAGACCGGACACAAAGATTACCTATGTAAAACAGCCATAGGAAAGCTGAAAGCTAGATCTGCACGACACCTGGAGAAATGCCCATCGATAGGAACTACACACCCCAGACCTACTCCATACTACACTCTCAAATCCAAATAGCCATTCCGCATGGCCGATCACTGCAGTAGGCGCCGGAATTCAGGATTTCTAATTTGTTGGACATGCTGAACATAACATCTGATGATCGTCTAAGAAATCAGAGAACCAACATGCCGATATTATGAGGGCTCAGCAACAATATCTGCCTCCCGTTTCCATACCGCTCCACCAAGTCAAGAATTTATTGCAGCATATTTACTCACGAAGAGAGAGTTCGATTACTCTGCAACCAGGACCTTTCTCCCTTATCGCACAAGCATTGTTGCTATACATAGCCCCGTGATTCCGTGGCTTTTTCTCCACCGTTTGACTTTCTTCTCTTAGGATCGGGCCTCTCCGTTGTTGATTATGAAGGAAATCCTCTTAAAGCAGAAGCTAACAGAAATCAAGCTCTGTTTGGAACCAAAGATTATGTGACTGATTCATGAATCATAATCATTCATTATACTCTGACATTAATCATAGTGTTTGTGTTTCACCACCAATAATATTCACTTCACGGTTTTTTTAAGAAGATTCATCTGTCCAAGTGTGAACTAATCTTAATCATATCAATCAAAATCTTCACCTGATTTTTCTCGGAATTATGCCTACTTCCTGATTCATTTGAAGCCTCTGCGTTGTTGATTATGAAGGAAATTATATTCCAATCCCTATGCGGGATGAATCCTTTTGAAGCAGAAGCTAACGGAAATCAAGCTCTGTTTGGAACCAAAGATTATGTGACTGATTTATGAATCATAATCATCTATGATTGTGTGATCCCTATCTATCCTATTGTTGATTTCAGCACCAATAATATTCACTTCACCGTTTTTTAAGATTACTGATAACAGAGAATCAATCAAAATCTTAATCATATCCAATTACTGATAACAGAGAATCAATCAAATCTTCACCTGATTTTGCCCTGAATTATGCCTACTTCCTGATTCATTTGAAGGTCTCCAATCAAGAACCAAACATTTTTCCAGCGTTTGTCACTCAAGGACTCCAACTGACATGTTCGTGTGTATGTAGTAGATAATTAAAACACAAATTAGCGCCTGCACTGCTACATCCCAACACTCTCGCGCTGGCGCTTTAATGTTTCAATAATATATAGGAGATCTTCACGCATAAGTTATGTTGGTTATCCATAATTAACATCCTTTTCATCCAATTTACGTTTCTCTGATGTACCCCTCATCTTGCCAAGCATTTTTGTTCGATTCACAATTCTTATTTTCCAAACCGCTCATCTGCTAATAGTCAAAACCTTGTTAGAGAAATCTGCTCATACGAACATCAAAGTTTTAGATTTGGAGGTGTGCGCCTCATAGACACGACAAGAAAAAAGAAGCCAAAAGTAATGCGAATGCAATATGACAAAGCACAAAGGTAAATTGAAATGCGATAGAAAGCAAAAGCACTTGAGGTTGAAGGAACAGGATCGTAGATCTTCATCAAGATTGACATAATCTCCCTAGATCAGCGTTTAAAATGTTCATATCATGACGGGAATGACTATTGGAGATGAGATTTTATATCGTAGACCATATCTCAAGAAATATTTTTCAATGAGCACAAACGCATTGAGATGGAAGAAGGTTTTCTTGACGTAAGCCACATGCTATACTAAGACGAATAGGTGAGCATTTATTTGCGTATTTGGTCCTATTAATGAAATGAAAAATAAATGTCGTAAGAATTCGAAATACCAAGACACTCAGAAATGTTTGAATTATCATTTAATGACTGGGGATTTTCAGATCCCTCTCAAGCGGCTATTATTGGCCATTGGCTTGGGGATAAAAATAAGAACGAAGATTTATAAGTCTTCAAGAGGAAAGAATTAACGATGATGACCTATTCAAGAGGTTGAGCTCTATTTTGAAACTTCATTCTTGGCTTGCCACCGATCACCCTCATGTTAGTCGTGGCACCACCATTAGCTTCACGTTTCTGCGGTTCTCACATTTAAGGAACTCGATGGGCCCATACCACCATTGGCTGTCAGTCTCTTTTGCTGGTGCTTACCCCTTCTCCATTGCGTTAGCTTATATTCTGATTCACAATTATGAAAGAATTGATACTTGGTAGTCTCTTGATTATTTTCCCTCATATATCATTCTTTGCAGTGACTTCAATATGTAGGAAGATTTTTTGAATAGGAAGAAGGAGCATGACAAGACTCATTATGGGATGAAAAAGGATTTTTGGGAGCTATTGAAGCTTCATCATGAATTAGTAGAGGTTAAGGACAACAAGGGGTTTTTCTTGGTTGAACCTCTAGTCTAGTCTTAATCTATGCAAGGCAACGTTTGATAGAAGCTATGTTTCTCAAAGAATTATTGACAATCTGGTGCGTTCCTCTGCCTCCCAAGTTATGAACATTGTTGGGTCAGATCACTTTCTACGTGTGCTAATGTCTAAACCCTTTAATAAGAATCACAAAGCTCCTTGGTCCTATGCAAATCTGATGGTCTTTTGTTTACCGAAAGCTTAAGAGGATATCTCTTTTCCCTAGAGATAAGCTTTCAGTGAACAATCATCTTCATTAAGGACCTAGGTTAACTCGTCAATCAAGTGCACATCATATTGCATAAGTCTAAAATGGGATCCAAAATATTCAGAGGAGTAGAAGGGAGAACCTCTACAGAGAACTCAATTGGCTAGAGGTAAAGATTAACAATGGTAACTGACCCTTGCAAAAAGGCATGCTTAAGATCAAAAGCATGTTAATATATGAAGAGGAAATCAAGAGGAAGAATATGAAATTATACTTTCAATATTGGCGGTCGAACATGGAAAAAAAACGTGAGCAAAGAAATGTGGAGACTCCTCAAGAAACACCATCTCAACGAATAGATCTAGGAAACTTGCACAACATGTAGTGAAATCTCTTGACTCTCCCATTTCTAGACATGAAATTCTACAAAAAGTATTTATCCAACTCCTCCACAAAGAATGGGCACTCTATCACCATGTTCCACAATAGGATTAACATTCGAAGATTATGTTTGTATGAAAATCAGAGGCATTAGAACTCTGATTTGTGCTTTGCATCTTACTCCATATATTCTCAATCCATTATAATACATCAAAAGTTCATCACTTTCTTTTGTCTCTTCTTTTTAGTAATCTGGTGTAATATATGCTCTAGAGATATTTATTGTCCTCTTAAATGTCTCTACGATGAGTCATCCATTAATTTATAGATGGTGCCATGTAATATAGTTGTTTCACTCTATTTACTTGCAAGTTATAAACCTACCGAATATCATCTTTAAAGTTTTGTAAATGCCTTCCTCTGAGTAGTCCTTATAGCTATGGTTATCTATAGAACAACCCCACGAGACAAAAATGATGCCATATAATTGTGGCTAGTGCTCTACAAATTTAGCACTCTTGGTGGGACCAAAGATGCTCATTGATTCTTTTAACTAAGCATATTTAACTTTCTAGGACTAGCAGTTGATCTTGTCATACTTCCCTTAGTCATCTTTGCACTCCTAATCGAACTGCTAGTCATAGTAATACCGTAGGCCGGTGTAATAAAGAAAAATAGCAGCAATCCTCTCCATCCAAGCACTTCCCTTTAGACTCATTATGAGTCACTACAACCAAGTACTTGGGGTCTCTTCAGAGCTATCTCTAATTATGTATGAGTGCATGCCACCGTCTTGAGGAATAGATCTAGGAAACTTCAAGAAGATGTAGTGAAATCTCTTGACTCTCCCATTTCTAGACATGAAATTCTACAAATAGTTATCCAACTCCTCCGCAAGAAAGACAACAACATAATAGAAAATTGGCTGTCTATCCACCATGCTCCAGAATAGGATGAACATTCAAGATTATGTTTCTATGATGATTTGTGCTCTATATCTTACTCCATATATTCTAGATCCATTATAATACCTGAAAAGTTAATCATTTTCTTTGTCTCTTTTGTGTAGTAATCCGGTGAGTGGATTTGCCTAGATGGAGGTATATCACATAGGTCTTCTAGAGTACATCTGCATATTCTTTCAAAAGATTTTCTAGATAATTTGGAAGATTCTCATCATTATCTTCCTCATGCAGATTGTTCACATACACTACAAAAGAATCTACAACTATCACATATACCTCTAATTAACAGCGCAGAAATTGGAAAAGGCTTAGGATTATGTGCATCACCTATAATGTGGATAGATTCATTGTCTATCCTTAAAGTGATTAATCTTTTTTCACTATCAATGTTGCATAATTTGAAACTAACAAGTCCATGCCTAAGATTTCATCTCTCTGTTTCATCTCATTCGGGAGTTTTCCAAGAGTTTGTAACCCAAAAACTGTGAGGAATTATCTTAAGCTTGTGAAAGAAACTTCAAGTCAATATTTATAGCTTGTGATTGATTCATGAAACATAATCATTTATTATACTATGAGATTAATCAGAGACTTTGCATGATCCCTATCTATCCTATCATTGATTTCACCACCAATAATATTACTTCACCATTTTTTTAAGAAAATACAATCTGCCTAAGTGTGAATTAATCTTAATCATATCCAATTACTGATCACAAAGAATTAATCAAACTATTCACCAAATTTTGCCCTGATTTCATTTGAAGGTCGCCAAACATTCTTTCGGCGTTTGTCACTCAAAGACACAGGCACGCCCAAGATGCGAATCCAGTGGTAGAACTCCAACTGACATGATCGTGTGTAGGTAATAGATAGTAATTAAAAAAAAAACAACTTAGCGCCTTCACTGCTACAATCCAAAGAATAATCCTAACATTGCTCATCCATAATTAACATCCTTTTTATCCATTTGCATGCTATGACAAGCATTTCTGTCCGATTTACAATTCTTATTTTCCAAACCTTGTTAGAGAAATCTGTTCATACGAACATCTTGTGAAAAGCGATACAAATGCAATATGAAAAAGCCAGAAGGTAAAGTGAAAAGCGATGGAAAGCATAAGCACTGACGTATGAAATGTTCATATCCTAACGGGAATGGCTCTTGCAAGGTGCGATTTTCAATGAGCACAAACTCATTGAGACGGAAGAAGGTTTTCTTGAGGTAAGCCACATGCTATACAAAGACGAGTATATGAACATTTATTTGACTACTTGGCCCTATTAATGTATCGGAAAAGAAATGAGCACAAACTCATTGAGACGGAAGAAGGTTTTCTTGAGGTAAGCCACATGCTATACAAAGACGAGTATATGAACATTTATTTGACTACTTGGCCCTATTAATGTATCAGAAAAGAAAGATATTTTCAATGAGTACAAACTCATTGAGACGGAAAGATATTTTCAATGAGCACAAACTCATTGAGACGGAAGAAGGTTTTCTTGAGGTAAGCCACATGCTATACAAAGACGAGTATATGAACATTTATTTGACTACTTGGCCCTATTAATGTATCGGAAAAGAAAGATATTTTCAATGAGTACAAACTCATTGAGACGGAAAGATATTTTCAATGAGCACAAACTCATTGAGACGGAAGAAGGTTTTCTTGAGGTAAGCCACATGCTATACAAAGACGAGTATATGAACATTTATTTGACTACTTGGCCCTATTAATGTATCGGAAAAGAAATGAGGTAAGAAAATAAAATATCAATAGAAACAGAAGGATCAACAGGACCAACCCACTCAGAAATGTTTGTGGTGTCATTCAATGATTGTGGATTTTCAGATCCCTCTCAAGCGGCTATTATTGGCCATTGGCTTTGGGATAAAAATGTAAACCAAATTTCATATTTCTTCAAGAGGAAAGAATAAACGATGGTGACCTATTGAAGAGATTGAACTCTATTTTAAATCTCCATTCTTGGATTTCCACCAATCACCCTGATGTTAGTGGTCACACCACCATCAGCTTTAAGTTTATGTGGTCCTCACATTTGTCGAATTCTTGTTGAACCCATACCAACATTAGATTGTAGTCTCTTTTGGTGGTGCTTACCCCTTCTCCATCGCTTTAGTTTATGCCTTGACTCATGACTATGAAAGATTTGATACTTGGTAGTCTCTTGATTATTTTCCCTCAAATAGAATTCTTTCTCGTGACTTCAATGTGCCAAAAGATTTTTTGAATAGGAGCAAGGAGCATGGCAAAACTGTTTATTGGATGGAAAAGGATTTTTGGGAGCTATTGAAGCTATTGTTGGAGGTTAACGACAACAAGCGGTTCTCCTTGGTCGAGCCTAGAGTCTAGTCTTGATCTATGCAAGGCTCTACTTGATAGAGGCTATGTTCCTCAAAGCATTACTGACAATCTGGTGCCCCCTTCATCTTTGAAGTTATGAACATTGTTGTGTTGGATCACTTTCTACTTGTGCTAATGTTTAAACCCTTTACTAAGAATCACAAAGCTCCTTGGTACCATGCAGATCCTATGGTCTTTTGTTTACTCTAAGTTCATAGAGATAATCCTTTAGTGACCAATCATCCCCATTAAGGAGCTAGGTTAAATTTGTCAACCAAGAGCATTTCATATTGCATAGATCTCTAAACGAGATCCAAAATATTCAGAGGATTAGATGGAATAACCTCTACAGAGGACTTCATTGGCTAGAAGTAAAGATTAGCAATGGTAACTCACCCTTGCAAAATGGCAAGCTCAACATAAAAAGCATGTTAAGATATGAATAGGAGTTTTATAGTAATTTAGAGATTGGAGGCTGGGCTAGGCAAGGAAGTGAGTAAATAAATGTGGAGACTCCTCAAGAGAGAACAAAATAAATAAGTTCTCTCCTATATGGCTAGCAACAAGGTCGTTGAATGCACTTCTGATGGGGATATTTGCGAGTCCATTGTCAATCACTGCAACCAAGTACTTGGGGTTTCTATGAAGCTATCTCTTGTTAGGTGTGAGTGCATGCCACCATCTGGAGGAATAGATGTAGGAAACTTCCACAAGATGTAGTGAAATCTCTTGACTCTCCCATTTCTATACATGAAATTCTACAAGACGTAGTTTTCCAACTCTTCCACAAGAAAGAGAGTAACAACATAATCAGAAATGGGCATTCTATCACCATGCTCTAGAATAGAATTAATATTAAAAGAAACATCATCTCCGATTTCTTTCTTAAGCATTCCATAAGGCATTGTTTCCCACGGACACTCCTATTGTTTGATATCACAAGTGATGGCTCAACTTCCTTGTAATAGAAAATCAAGTTTAGTTGGGGATTACTCATGTTCTCTCGCTCCCTTGTGATCAAGATCATATGATTCTTTGTATATTTGCTAATGACACCAATGTTTTTGCATAATGACACCAATGGTCTCTCCCATTTTTGGAGTTGCCTTAATATTTTTGTGAGGCCACTCACTCAAGAATCAAACACTCGAGGAAACTATGTTATTCCCTTTGTGGGCCTTCCATGAAATTTCTTTGGATGCAAGGATTTCATAAGCTTCCCAATGTCATAACCTTCTACTTGCTTCGCATCTCGATTTGTAAGAATATTTCCATGGGACAGCATTGGGATTGGTTTCTTATCAAGTTCCACAATATGCTAAGGAACTCAAAGGGTATGTTGCTCAATATGTTGGGAATGCAATTACGTTCAACACATTTTATATCTCCTCTATCATCTAATGTTTGTTGTATTGGATACTCAGCAACAAGGAGCTCTTGAAGTTTAAGCAATTTGTAGAAAATTCCTTTGGATGGAAGATCCCAACAAAAGAGAAGTTTCAAAAGTTAAGTGGGAAGTTTCTCTAGCCCAAAGGAGATGGTGGTTTGTGCATCATGGATGTGCAAGACATGTCCATCAAGATTGGGGAGTGATGGATGAATAAAGCTTGAAGTGACAACGATTCTTCTTGGGCCACACTATCTTTTAGAAATAATAGCTTTTTTTACCTTGCTAGGATCCCCAAGTGAAAAGGGCTTGAATTAATTATGGTCTTGTTCTCCGTAGGTTAGATTATTCCTAGGGGATATGATCTTATGTTGTAGGGCCTCCACCATCACAAGATATTGCCCATCACAAGCTTTCAATCACTCAAGAACATTTGAAGAAAGTAAAGGATAAACTTGAACAAGATAAGATAAAACCTGATGTACAAAGAAGAAGATATGATATTATCGATTTGAACCACATACAATACTTCTTGTAAAATAGCTTCCTGATGAAGAATTGACCTCTCAAACCACCCCCATCTATCACAATCTTATTCACACTCTCAATCTGACTCTTAGTCATAATCTCACTCTCAATCATAATTACTTATAATTCTCTGATTTCCATCCTCACTTGCACAACGTAGCAATCTCCTCAAAACAGATTTGATCATCCCTCCTCAAGTGCATGGTGTTTCAAATTTAGCAAAAGTGGTACCATCCCATGTTGCATGCATAGGTTTCAAAGAATGCATGCACTTTAGTAGTCCATTGCTCTCTTTTGTGACACATGTCAAAATTAATAGAAAAGTAATGAAAATACATATCGATCGACATCCATAATATGCATGAGAGTATGTACGCCCGCTAACTCAAAAATAGTGTAGAATTAAAAAATGCTTATGAGGCAAAAAAGTTAACCTATTTGATCTTAAAAATAGTGTCAAACATGCCCTACGTCCAACTCGACGTCCAAGTGTGAGTTTTGAGTGTTGCAAGTTTAGAAATTCTAGAGAGAGAATAAAATTGGGGCATTTTCTTTCACTAAACTAATTCTAGAGCCTGAAACAAGATATTTAAATCATGATTAACAAAAATTTCATAGAGACACCTTTATTCTCCTATGCATCCTCTACCTTTCTCTCATACAACATTGTGCCTGACTCTTTCATCTTCATATTAAATTTTCAACATGAAAACAAGATGAAATGAGGTTTAGAGAGAGAATATAAAACTTTTCATCCCTAGGGTTTGTCTTCTATAGCCCTCAATTTGTCATTCCACATAGCAGTTATAGAGAGTGCTTCCTGCCAGAAGTGCATCCTACCTATGTAGCTAATTATTGTAATTGTCCCTCTACAAGGTTCCTAAAGAAGTTCCTATGAAAATGAGAGGCATTAGAGCTCTGATTTGTGCTCTACATCTTACTCCATATATTCTCAATCCATTCTAGTATATCAGAATTTCACCATCATCTTTTGTCTCTTCTCTATAGTAATCTCTTGTCATATTTGTTCGAGATTCATGTATTTTCTTTGAAAATATATCTACGCTAATAATCCATTATTTCACATATGATTCTGCATCATATAGTTGATTCACTAAGTTTACTTGAAAGATTTAAACCTATCAAATGTCATCCATTAAGTTCTGTGGATGTCGGCCTCTAAATAGTCCTCATAGCCTTGATTATCTATTAAAGAACCCAACAAAACAATAATGATGTCGTATGATTGTGAGCAGTGCTCTACAAATGTTTCACTCTGGGTGGGCCAAAGGAGCTCATTGGTTCTATTCACTAAGCATCTTTAAATTTCTATGACAAGAAGGATCATGTCATACTTCTCTTAGTCATTTTGCACTCCTAATGGAGCCACTCGCCATAGCAAGGCCCTAGCCTGGCGTAGGAGATTCAAAAAAGCCAAAATCCTTTCCTTCAAAGTGCTTCCCTCTAGATTAAAACATGGCCCAAGGACAAATTGCATCCCTTTTTTCCCGCATCAACATCAACTTCCAAATCTTTCGAGGAGCGTCAATTGAAGACCTAGATGACCATGTGAGAAAGTTTCTAGCATTACGTAAAAGCCACGCCTTAGAAGGATGAACTAATGCATTCATGTAAAGTTTTTTAGAAATATTAGATGGGCTAGCCAACACGTGGTTCAACTAGTTCAAAGAAGACAACTTTTTGACGTTGCACGCCATGAAGGAAGAGTTTTTTGCAGCATTTAGACTAGGGAACTCCATAAAACAAATGCTCAACAAGCTACAAAATCTTTATTTGAAGAAAGGTGAGTCCTTTCTCGATTTAATGACAAGAACAAAGGCCTTGGTGACCAAATTGCCAAAAGTTCCATATGATTTTATCATCGAGAAGTAGTTGGAGAAAACAAAACACAAGACAAGCTTTTGAGACATCTTGGTGCCAAAAAATGTAGGGATGAAATGCCTTGAGGATGGTGTATCACAATTTTTCATAATTTATCTCTTTGATGTTAGTTCTCTACTAATTGTGATTTGATGATTTATCTACAAGAAGTAGAAGAAGAACCAAATATGTATATATGAAGTTGGAGAAGCTTCCAAAGTTCTAGAAGATAGAGATACTAAAGAACCGGAAAGGATTCCACCTCTTTTCAAAGATGCATCAAAGTGGTTATATCAAACCTGGAAGGATAGTGGTATAAAGGAAAACAACAGAATAACCAGAAGTCAAACAAGAAGACAACAAGCAAACAAGGTAGATTGTGTAGAGCATTTTGGGATTCATAATATTTTAGCTCTTACTTCAGTTCAGAATGAACCAACTAGTGTTCAAGATGCACAAAAAAGTGATATGATTATTACAGGTCCCAAAGATTTAAGTCTTCAGTTTTTTAAAAGGACAACTTAAGTATACATTTGATGTAAATGACTTAGGTATTTTGCATTATTACCTTAGGATTGAATTCACATAAAGATGAGTGTATGTACATGAAACAATAGAAATACATTGACGAATTATTGGAAATGTTTCAGATGACATATCCTAAGCCTATGCAAACACCTATGGATGACAATGTGGCATTACAATCAGAAGGAGATTCAAAACCATTTGAAGCTACGTCATATAGTCAAGCAGTTGGTTGCTTGATATATCTATGTAATACACATCTAGACATTCAGTTTGTAGTTTCTCAAGTATCTAGGTTCATGTGCACTCCATTGAAGATTCATTTGAAAGCATTGAAGATATATATTTCAAAGACACACGAAGTTTTGCAGGATATTAAACCTTGTACCATTACGACGTTGAAGGGGGGATTGTTGGAGACAATGTCCACAACTACTCCAAAAAGTACTGAATTGATAGCATTAACAATACTCTTTGTTCACGTCTTTGACAAAAAATGTTTCATCGTGTTGTTCTAGTAGAGAACATCCAAAACCAATTGGCATAGATAGACCAGGATTCAAATCCTATGAGGTGCAGCGGTGTGGAATTATTTTTTTCTAAGAAAACCAATAAAATCAACATTTGGTGAAGGTCATGAGCGACCACAGTAGCTTTTGTTTTTAATAGGATCATAGCATGATCAAGTAGCTTTCGTGTAAGCGATCTTAGCTTTTCACAAGGCTCAAGGTTACTATATAATGTGGGCATTGGCTCATTATTTATCATCACTCAAGGTGATCATCTTCTCAAGAAGAGCTCAACACAAGGTTGAAGTTATGGAGGAGATATTGGAGGTCCCCTATGTGAGGAAGTGTTCTCATACACTTGGGGGAGTTGTGCTCTACATCTTGAAACATCTAGAGGAGTTCTTGCTAGCCAACATACTATGAGTAACAAGTCTACATTTGTCCTCACTTGTTCATTCACTAGTTTCTAATTTAGATAATCAGAATTCGAGTTTTCTCTAAAACACTTCTACATTGTTCATATTCTCCATATTCTCACACACACACTCTTCATACCTCTTAGGCACACAATCTCTTGTATCTAGTTAGTATTTCTACCTAGATTGAGATATTATTAGTTTGTATCATATTCACACATTTTAATTTGACATTGAAATATTAGTTGGTGTAGGTGAGCCTTCTAGATTACTGTAACTTAGAAAGTTCTTGTCTAGTCTCTCTCTCTCTCTATCTCTCACTCATAATCTTTTTTAGTATTAAGGTGTGTATGCAAAGGTTCATATGTTGGAAGATCTTGTAAACTTGTGATTGATTGTTATTGAAACCCACCCCACCTCCAACATTGTCATCTTTTTTGGATGTCCATTGCTTGATGTATTATGTACCAGACTTGTCCTTTCTTCATAGGTGATATCTTTCTTTCTATTACCAACTCTTTATCCATCTATGGACTTATAGGATTTTATCCATCCAAAACGGATAGGCCTATCCTCTTTGGAGTCTTAGCTAAAATATGGGAAGTAATAAATCAATATCAAGTTAACAAAATAATTATTTTCTTACGAATTTAGATAATCCATCAATTTTATGTATCATATTTTAGTCCCTGACCATTCTTGGACTTTATCTAAAGTCTCTTTCTAGTTCCAAGTTTTTCAAGATACCCAATCTTGTGTTCGTTTCTAACTTGAATTTTCATACTTATTGTGAGTACTCCTCTTTAATACTTTATTTTTCTTGAATCATTTATCATGAAGTATGAACTAATAGCTCAATAGATTATATTTTCCAACTTTGTCATTCTTTCAAGGCCTCGACTATTTATTCTTTAGATTATCTTTATGTAAACTTGATTCAATAATTTAACTTAGTGAAGCTTATAGGCTTCACTTCTCATTGAAATGTGAGAGTCTAACTCTTCTTCATTCTTTATCCTTTTGTTTTATTATTTAGGTTACATTAACTCTATGTATCTTCCCAAGAAATTGATAAATAATTGATGCTTTCTAAGAATAATTAGTTCTTGTCTTTCTAGCCATCAAAGAAAATTTCCCAAAGGTAGTTAATACTCCACCATCCCATACCAATGGATACTTTCTCCAATTCATGCAAATACATCTATTTCTAGCATTTTTTTCCTCCTTCTATGTCCTTTCAATACTCTTTTGATCATTTATTAATGATCCTTTCTCTAGTAATTGGTACAAAATTTTCAAAAAAAAAAGTGTTGCCACTTTCAAATGAGGAAGATACATAAAGTAAACGTTTGAAGACTTGAAGAGGCCCACTAAATTCTTCAATATGGGACATGAAGTACATGGGAAAGCTCTTGGATAGTGTGAAGCAATTAAAAATTATCACTGGAAAGAGTATGGAATCATTAGAGGTACTATATGACATGATATTCCTATTTTGTACACTTTTTATGTAATTTCCACTTGTTCAAGAGCTTTATTTGTATCCCACCTCTATTTTTGTAAATATCAAGTCCTTGAGCCTATAAACTTCATTCCAATCATTTTGTAGTTTTTCTAGTTATTCTCGCACACATGCTAGTGCTCCAACTAGCTCTAGGACAAAACTCATGTGAAAAGGAAATGTCCATAAGTATAAATGAAAAAAGTAGTAAGTGATTTTTGGAATGGAAGAGAGTGATATTGGGTGCATATTAGTTCTTGGGCTCTTATTTTGCATCTCCTTATAGTTATGGGTGTGCATCTCCAAGTGTTATTGTTTGAACTTCCATAGACTCTAAGAGGCTTGTCTCCATACACTTGAATAGGGTAATGTCATTTGTATTGATATTTGAGTTGCATTACACCACTAGAATCTAGTTGTGCTTGTGTTACCGGGTCTAGAACAATCTTTTTCAAAGACTGAGCCATTGTTCAAGGTCTCCATTGAGCCTTGAAGTTTGGGAGAGTGGTGAGAAGCTTGTGGAAGGTATTGTTCAGCACTTTCGTGAGTTTTTTAAGTTTTCTTGTACATTTTTCAACTTTTCTTCATCATCTTCCTCATTCTTAGAAGTAGGGACACTCATGTAGGTGATTTTATCAAGGCATTCATTTTATCTTCTCTATAGAAATATAGGTGTAGGCAAAGATATTCTAGGAGATAGCTAGTCTCTGAAATTTTCTCACTTGAAAATAAAAAAAAAAGAATTCATGGGTGATTCAAACTCAAAATTTGAGCTCCTCGACTAAGGAGAGTCTAAAGAAATGGTGTGCCGAGTATTTGTGTAAGAGCGTATGTTTTGGAGAAGCTGTATAGATATGCTTGAGGTTGTGCCTAAGAGGCTTTAGGAGAAGCATGAGTGAGATAGATCATTGTGTTGCCAAGGAGGAATTCATAGGAACTCACCAAAGGGTATTGAATAGAGAAATTGATAGGTGGCTATCCATGAGGTAAGGTCACATTAGATGCGTGTTTATTCTCTTATGAGTAAGGGGAAGTGAAGGAGCTTCTGGAGACCCTAGGACAATGATTAAAGTAAATAGTGATTCATTAACAAGGGTCAAGAAGTGGGATAAGGCCATGGAGGGAAGCAATTGGCATGGTTTTCTAGTAAAAAAGATTGAAATTTCCATGTGATGCAATAACTAATATCTAGGTTGTAGAGAAACTAGTGATTTCAACAAAGTGATTTTGAATTGAATTAAGCAACAAGGGGGTCTACTAGGATATTGAAACCATGGAGTGGTATCCTTTTGCATTGAAAATTAGGTGGCAAGCACTCAATTGTAAGAAACAATGTCCATAAATTACAACAGTTTTGAGAAATCATTGAATGCTTGATTGCTTTCTTACTTAAAATGGGAGCTTGAGACTTAGGGTAGGGAGGTAAAAAAACAAGACAAGACCAACCCAAGTTCAAGAAAGTGAAAATTGAAATTTATGCAATAAATGATGTCCCTACATTGAGTGGGTTATAGAGACATTGTCCTAAAAAATTTTGCTCTTTGAGGACATAAAAAGTGTAAAGAGAGATGGTGGATGCAATCCGAAGATGAGTTGGTGCTACTACAACCAGCTTCATACCAGCCAACAGAGACTTTAGATTCAGTTACTAGACCCTTTGAGCTTCCCAAATCCAGAAAAAAATCACCCAACTGTTTTGGAACAAGTATCTCAAAAGTTTGAGTCAAGACAGACTAGTTGCAAAATGACTAGCTCCTAAAACTTGCTATTTTTGTACATAGACCTACTAGGAAAAATGATTAGTGCTCTCAACCTGGTAGGAATTAGGAAAACTCCTCTTGGACATAGCAAATAGACTTAAATAGCTTGGTAATACAACTTAAAACTCTTCAATTGATCAATTGAGCAATGAGAACAAGATTTAGCAAAATCTGGAACATTCCTGCCATTTTCGGGGCTCTATAGAGATTCGATCACTGCATAGACAAACACAAGTTTGTCACAAATAGTAAATCCAATGATGATGAAAATTTTTGAGCCTAAATTGGACTTAGAGAGCAATCTAATGCACTTAAAAATCGTAAATCAATTACGTATAACCTGAGATATGAGCTTCTGAAGTTACTATTCTGAGTGAGTATAGCAGAGAATAAAACAGAGAAGAAGTAAATGATGAATGTATAGATTCACATATAATTACAACCACATTGGCAATGAATAGTTGCACAATAGGAGTAGAATGATAGATCTATGGAGTAAGCTCTTCAATCTCTACAAATGAACATGAAGTGGGCACGAATCAAGCTCTCTAATGGCGACTTCCTTCTTGCTCTTTTTATAGCTACTTTTGGAGGTAGTTTTAAATTTGAATTCAAATAACTTCACCCAAAATTGATGCTAAGAATTAGGAGATAATCTCTCAGCTATTGGATTCATGGTTTTAGGTAGTTAGAGCCACAAATTTCCTTTTTACATCATGGATGAATTAAGCCATTCTTTCTTTCATAATTACAAGAGATAAAATATACTTTTTTACAAGAGGTGTTCATATGTCTAAACATATGACTACAAATGAACATAAATCAAATCATATCAAGCATATACGCTTGGGCAAGATGCACCAATAGGTCCCCCTCAAGCTTAACATGCTTCGCCTCCAAATAAGTCTTCAATTGTCCTTGATTTTCTCCAACCCAATCATCAACTTGAATCTACTCAATTTTCTACCATCAAGAGCTCTAGTCAACATGTTTGCATATTGCATATCTATAGAGACATAGGATAGTTGAATATCCTTGCTCATCAGCTTCTCCCTTAAATAATGGAAGTGACTTCAATATTCTTGAATCTAGCATGGTATATCGGATTAGCTACAAGATATAGTGAGCTTGTGTTGTCAAAAATGTGAGGTGTTGAAGAATGAAGTCCAAGATCTGTATACAAAGATTTTAACCACATGATTTCTTGAGTTGCATTAGCCAAACGTCTATATTCGTGTCAGTAGAAGATAATGCCACTGTTGGTTGCTTCTTGGATGACCAAGAAATGATTTTTTATCCTGCAAATGATACATACATGAATGTGCTTCTTCTATCATCTCTAGATCCGGCCCAATCCGCATCTGAGTAGGCCTTTAGCTCAATATCTGAAGTAAATGGATAAAATAGACCTTCTTTCATGGTCCCCTTTAGGTACTTGAGGACTCTCTTGGCCGCTTCCATATGTGGTCTTCTCAGCTTATGCATAAACTCACTCAATATGCTAACACTATAGCATATATCCACCTTAAGTAGTGTTGCATAGTTGAAACTTCCAACCAAGCTTTGATAGTTTGTGATGTCTTCAATTAGATCTCCATCATAAGCACTAAGCTTATGATTTTGCTCCATAGGTGTACCTGCACACTTGGTGTTTTCCATCTTGAACTTGATGAGCATGTCATGCACATACTTCCTTTGTGTGATGTATATACCTGAACCTCTGTAGATTAACTCCAATCCAAGAAAATAAGTGAGTGGTCCAAGATCACTTATTTTGAAATCCTCCTTCATTTGATTCTTTACCTATTTGATTCCTTCAAGATCATTCCCTATGATAATAATATCATCAACATACACACATAGATAGATCACTTCAGATCCATTCCTCTTTATGAACAAAGGTATCTGGCTTGCTAGCTTTGAATCCTTGGTCCTACAAATAAGTCACCAATCTAAAATTCCAAGATCTTGGAGCTTGCTTCAATCCTTACAAGGCTTTCTTTAATTTGCATACATAGTTAGGATGATGTGCATCCTCATATCCTCGAGGTTGTGCCATATAAACTTCCTCATAAATCCATCCATTTAAGAAAGCATTCTTTACATCAAGTTGATAGAGCTTCCAATTTCTAGATGCAGCAAGGCTAATTAGAACCCTAATTGTAGGCATTTTTGCAATAGGAGAGAAAGTCTCCTCATAATCAATACCATGGGTTTCAGCAAACTCTTTAGCAACTAACCTTGCATTATGTCTATTTATTCTTCCATTTGGATTCCTCTTGATTTTGTATATCCATCGAGATCCAATTACCTTCATAGATGGCTTGTTAGGTACAAGCTCCCAAGTATCATTCTCCTTCAAGGCTTCCATTTCTTCATCCATTGCATCTCTCCAAGCTTTCTTGCTTTTTGCTTCTTCAAATGTGGTATAATCTTCATTGGTTGAATCCTTTGCAATGTAGATTGAATGCTTGGTGACCAAAGAAGTATCATAACCGTACCTCTCTAGTTTCTTCTTCTCCCTTGAAGACCTTCTAAGTGGTTGATGTGAGCTCTCAGGTCCATATGTACCATCTTGCATCTTTGCTTTACCTTTGCTCTTCCATAGCTTTAGTCTTTCCAAGTCTTCTAAGTCAATCTCCAAATCACTTTCTTCAATTTTCTTTGGATCCTTTGGTTGAAGTGATGGAAAATCTTCATCCAAATCATAAGGAAGCTTCACTTTCCTGTCATCATCAAAACATGATTTGTTCTCATAAAAAATTACATCTCTACTCGCAGAAAATCCTTTATTGGATGGATTGTACAATCTATATCCTTTTTGGTTTTGGTGATAACCAATAAATATGCACTTCTCTACCTTGGGATCCGATTTCCCTCTTACTTGAGAAGGAATGTGAGCATAGGCTAAGCATCCAAAGATTTTACAATGTTGTAGACTAGGTTTTCTTCCATTCCACACTTCATATGGAGTGGTTCCATCTACTGACTTAGATGGAAGTCTATTTATGAGATATGTGGCTATAGGCACAACCTCTGCCCATAGGTAGTTTGGAAATCCCTTTTCATTGAGCATGGACCTTGCGGCTTCAACAATAGCTCTGTTTCTCCTCTCTACTACACCATTGAGTTCGGATGTATACCTTGTAGTGAAGTCCCTTTTAATGCCTCTTTCATGCAAGTAGGCATCAAATGCAAAAGAGAAGTATTCTTCTCCACCATTTGATCTGAGTCTTTTCAAAGTCCTACCTATTTGGTTTTGAACAAGAGCAACATACTTCTTAAAGTAATTAAAAACTTCATCCTTGTGCTTCATGAAAAACAAAATGGTCCACCTTCTACAATCATCTATGATAGACACATAATATCTTGATCTTGATATAGATGGCCCCTTACTAGGACCCCACACAACCGTGTGCACTAGATCCAAAATATTTTCTTACACATACCCCTTCCTATTGAAAGGTTGTCTATTAGCCTTGCCAACTTGACAAGCTTCACACTTGTAAATCATGTGTTGCCTTGTGATATTAGGAAAACCAAGTACACTTTTGGTCCCTGCAAATTTGTTTCAATGTCCTCTCACCGATGTGAGCAAGTCCTTTGTACCATATCTCCAACTCTATGAGAGTTTGAGATCCATAGCTAAATAAAGCTATGTTCTTTGTATCCTCCACTTCAAAAGTGAACAGCCTTCCTGTCTTTTCTCCTTCGGCAATCCTTCTAAAGCCTTGCCTTGAGTCTTCAACATATGCTCCAAATCGGTTGGATCTAACTTGCAATCCTTTTTCAACAATCCGCCCAACACTTATTAAATTTTTGGTAATTGTAGGGACATACAAGACTTTTCTTAAGAGGTTCATATTCCCATCTGATGTATTCACATTACTTATCTTCTCCACCGAGTTCTTTGCATCATCTCTTGTTTGCACTTCATGTTTGTTCTGAGGATCTTCCAAATTAGAAAGTAAAGCCACATTTCTTGCTACATGATTTGAGCATCCTGAATCAATGTAAAAGATGTGATCATCATCCTTACCGTTCTTCACTGATAGATTCATAATCAATAATGAATCTTCTTGACTTTGGTCCTATGCATGGTTATTGTAATCTCTTCTTCCTCTATTGCCACTTTGATAGTTGTTGTTGTTGTAATTGTTGTTGTAGTTGTTGTTGTAGCCTCCATTGTATTTGCCTGTATTTGATTATAGCCGCCTCTATTGATTCCTATTCCTCTTGAGTTCTTCGAGTTGTTGAAACACTCTTCAGTAGTATGATTAGACAAGCCACATATATTGCAAGGTTGAGATGATTGAAATCTCCCCCTATCTTGCTTTCCACCTCTACCTCTTCCTCTAGCTCTTCCTTTACCTGCAAAGTTTGCTTGGAAAGAGCTACCTTCATCTTCATTCTTCTTATTCTTTGAGTTTTCCTTCACCATAGCTTTATGAGAATATGAGGAAGAAGTTTGATTACATCTTGAGGACTCAACACCTTTGCTAATCTTTGATTCATGAGTGAAGAGTTGGCCCATGAGTGTGTTGAGTTCGGGTATATGCATATCCATGTACAAATCCATGGCTATTGTGAAGGACTCCCACTTGTCAGCTCCTTTGATTCCACTTATGATTTGTCTAATGATTTGTTCCTCTTCAATTACCTCTCCAATGCTTCCAAGTTGATTTGAAATCTCCTTCATCTTTGTGACATAATCAGTCACACTTTGCTTGGGGCTTTTCTTCATTTTTGTGAACTTCATCCACAATTGGTTCTTCCTTGCTGGAGTGTTGGAGGAGAAGAAAGAAGCAAATGCATTCCAAGTATCTCTTGATGCCTTGCATCAGTTGACATGAGGTAAAAGAGAATCAAAGATTGATTTTAGAATATAGGACTCTGCAAGTGCATCCTTTGAACACCAATTTGAAAGTCTTTCCTCTTCTTCATGTGATGGTTGCCCTTTGTTCCTCATAGTTGGCATAGCTTCATCTGCAGATGTGTATCCAAATAGATTCCTTCCTTGAAGATAAGCCTACATCCTTAAAGACCAAAGTTTGAGTCAAGACAGACTAGTTGCAAAATGACTAGCCCCCAAACATTGCTATTTTTGTACAGACACCTATTGGGAAAAATGAACACTCTTCTCAACCTTGTAGGAATTAAAAGACTTCCTTTTGGACATAGCAAATAGATTTATATAGCGTTAAAACACTTCAATTGATCAACTGAGCAATGAGAACAAGAAATAGCAAGATCGAGAACATTCCTTCCATTTTCGGGGCTCTGTAGAGATTCGACTAGTGTGCAAAAAAAACACAAGTTTCTCACAAAAAGTAAATACAATGACCATGAAATTTTGTGATCCTAAATAATACTTAGAGCAATGCACTTTAAAAATCAGAGAAAGGTTATGTAGAGCCCGAGATATGAGCTTCTGAAGTTACTGTTGTGATTGAGTATAGTAGAGAATAACATAGAGAAGAAGTAAATGATGAATGTTTAGATTCACATACAATTACAACCACATTGGCAATGAATACTTGCACAATTGGAGTAGAATGATAGAACTATGGAGTAAGCTCTTTAATCTCTACAAACGAACATGAAGTTGGCACGAATCAAGCTCTCTAATGGTGACTTCCTTATTGCTCTTTTTATAGATACTTTTGGAGGTAGTTTTGAATTTGAATTCAATACTTCACCTAAAAGTGATGCTAAGAATTCGGATATATTCTCTCATCCGATGGCTTTGTGGTTTTTGGTAGCTAGAGCCACGAATTTCCTTTTTACATCATGGATGACTTAATCCAATCTTTCTTTCATAATTATAAGAGATAAAATATTCTCTTTTACAAGAGGTGTTCATATGTCTACACACATGACTACAAATGAACATAAATAAAATCATATCAAGCATGTAGGCTTGGGTAAAATGCACCAACAAAAAGTGGGGATTCAAGTGCTATGTAGTGAACAAGTCTAAATGTGACTAGAATTCATAACAAGTGAGTTTGAGGGTATCTACAAGAAGTGATTTTCGGGCTAGCTAAAGACTTTGTTTGGGGCTACGTTTGATCAAAGAGGATCTTGTGGGTGTTATTTTCCTACATTTAGGGTATTCTGACATTGGGAGAATACACAAAGTGATCAAAAAGAGACGTTTAGGAGTGATGTGCATCTATCGATGTCTCTTGAGCACCATATGGTAGAGACCTCATTTTATGCCCATTAGTCTTAAACATGATACATAAGAGCCCCGATCAATTAAAGCCAACAAATAGTCAAGTACACTTTAAGCAAGTCAAGGAACATAAAATTGTCTCAAGGTGTAACCATCAAGGTCCCTAGAGTTAATACACAGAGAGACAACATTTCTTTCTCTTTGGGGCAAACAATAAAAGGAAAAGTGCACAAGAGCTTTTCCAAGTTACCAAGATCTTTGAAGTTATCGAAGGAAAGTAAGTCTAATTAAAATAATAGCATATGCAAAAAATGATGTCCTTGGACTTGTAAGCCCCAAATAAATTATATTGTGCAAAGGAGCTCAAAACTAAATTGAAAAGGTTACACCATAATTGGAAAACCTTAATAGTCATAGGAAACACAAGTCTACGTGAATAGAAGCTCATAAATAAGGCTCTTGCACCCATATCCTTCACCCACTAAGGTGGTAGATACATCTCTTTGTTTCATTAGGACCTAAACTTGAACGAAAGAGGATAAACAACATAAGAAATAAATAAAAATCTCTTGGACACTTCAATTAAGCACCAAAAGCTCAAAAAGAAGGCTTTGGAAAACACCAATGTCCATGCACTTGTAGTGGCTAGAGACATCATGTGCTGCATTTGCACATATTTCGAGGGGAATTATGTGAAGGTTAGGTGAAGTGAAGACTTGGACGTCATTGTTCTTTTGGTGAAGTGAAATGGCTACCAAAGAAACTTCATGAGCACTAAGGACATTTTCTTAGATACGATTTAATTATAATTTCTCCTTTTGGTAAGAGGTTTTGGAGTCAAAAAGTTCATATAACTTGAAACATCCATTTCGCTTGACTGATTATTGCATGATCTTATAGCTAGGATTTATTCTAAATTTTCATATTTTACAAAAATTATATACTTGGATTCTTCTTCATGTTTCTTTCACAGAGTAGTTTCTTGGCCTATGATCTATCTCACAAAACTATAATGTTCTTAGTAATGTTTTTACAACATATTCATTCATCACTTTGAGTAATGCTTTCATTCTATGTTTCGAATTTCCTTTAACTTATCATAGACTTTCCTTTAACTTATCATATAATATGTTTTGACTTTCCTTTAACTTATCATAGAATATGTTTTGACTTTCCTTTAACTTATCATATAATATGTTTTGACTTTCCTTTAACTTATCATAGAATATGTTTTGACTTTCCTTTAACTTATCATAGACATGGTTTCTAAATTTAATCATAATATTTCTCTAAGACATTGATAATATTTCAATGATAATGTAATCATAACTTTCCCCGAACAATGTAATCATAACTTTCCCCTAACAATGGTTAACTATTATGCTCGTCTAAGATGGACTAAAGAACTTTGTAGGAATGGATCTAGAACATATTTTCTACAATTTAATTCTTGAAGCCATGAGATATTTTACGAAGACTTAACTTTGAAAACTCATGATTTCATTCAATGATTGTGCTAAATTCTATTTTGTTACTCTTTATTTTCTATATTTTCTTGTACATGTGATTGAATTGTTATATATGGCGACTCTCATACTTTTTGCTTTATGCGCTACCGATCAAGCTTGAAATTGACAACTAAAATATTAATAAATATAGTTATGAGTCCCTCCAAAAACAAATTTAAGATCCAAAAATATGTTGGAGTTTGTACAAAGAAATTTTACTTTGGGTTAAACATTATATCTCCATGAAGTTAACTAATAATTTTGTTTTATTATTTTCCTAAACTTATGCCAAGTGTAGCACTATCATTCTCCTAGTGTGGAAATATGATAACAAAATGAAATCATATACATGTGTTTGTAACATTATAGAAAATTATGTCCTTTTTAGCTTGGATGTTCTAATCAAGTATGCATGTGTGTGCGTGCGCGTATATATATATATATATATATATATATATATATATATATATATATATATATATATATATATATATATATATATATATATATATATATATATATATATATATATATATATATATATATATATGTGTGTGTGTGTGTGTGTGTGTGTGTATATATATATATATATATATATATATATATATATATATATATATATATATATATATATATATATATATATATATATATATATATATATATATATGTGTGTATATATAATAGTTTTAATGCCTTTTTACACTATATCCTAAACCAATTATTCATAATCAATTGTAATCTAATAATACAAAATCCCAACAAATAGGCTATGTAGATCTTGCGGTGTGAAATTCCCACACTACAAGGAATATGGGTACATAGCGACGGTTAAGGCGACACAATTTTGTCGCTATAAAATTGCAAAATGCATCGCAATGAGCATCGCGCGCGAACCGTTGTTGGAGTTAGACGTCTTCGAAAGCATGCAAACAGCACAAGAAAGAAGAAGAAGCTTGGAGCACAACACACAATACTGAATGTATTACTAGAGAGTGTACAAAGATAAGTAGCCCATTAGGGCAATAGGCGTATATATAAGCTGGGGGAAAAAAACCTCCTAAAGAGGGAAAAAAGTGTCGCGGCGGTCCTAGAGTGTTCACACACATCACTACCTAGATATATCAACAAATCCCCCTTGGGAGTGATGCGGTGAACAAGGAGCTGGCACTCATGTATAAGGAAGTGTCAAGCTATGTGGAAATCACTCCACAAAAGGAAGTAAGCCCAAAGCTTTGCGAAAAGCTTCAAACTTCTCCCTAGGCAGAGCCTTCGTGAAAAGGTCTGCAATGTTCTCCTGCATGGGCACATATGCCAAAATCTCCCTAGCAGAGAACCTCTCCCTAACATAGTGATAATGCACCTCAATGTGCTTAGTGCGAGCATGGAACACAGGGTTCCTTGCAATTGCCAATGCGCTCTGACTATCAGTGAAGATGGTGATGGCAGAAGTCTGACCAACACCCAAATCAGCCATAAGGCGTCTGAGCCACACACACTCAACAGTCGCTGTGAAAGCTGCCCTATACTCAGCCTCACAACTAGAAGTGGCCACAGTAGGCTGCTTCTTGCTCAACCAAGATATACATGAGCTACCAAGCATGAAGCAAAATCCACTAGTGGACACACAAGTGTCATAGCAACCAGCCCAATCAGAGTCAGAAAAACCATGCACATCTGGCGGTAGTGATCCGCCCTTGGGATAAAACAACCCAAGTAGCCGAGTACCACTCAAATAGCGAAAGATGCGCTTAACTGCTTGACAATGCTTGACTCCAGGGCAATGCATAAACCTGCTCATATGTGAGACAACAGTCACCATTTAGAAATGCAGTTTTAATGTCCAACTGATGTACATTCCAACCATGATGGGCTGCAAGTGGACAAATGCTCCGAACAGTAGTCATACGGCATGTGGGTGCAAAGGTCTCATCAAAATCAATGCATTTTTCCTGCGCATAACCCTTTGCAACAAGCCTAGCCTTATACCTGTCAACTGTACCATCAGGTTTACACTTCAGCTTGTATACCCACTTAGTGCCAATGGCCTTCTTGCTAAGAGGCAAGTGACATAAAGACCAAGTACCATTCTTCATTATTGCATCATATTCAGATTGCATAGCAGCCATCCAATTTTCTGAATTTTGTGCTTCATCAAACAAAACAGGCTCATTCTCATCACAGAGACTAGATGCAGCCATAGCATAGCAATCAGATGCAAAAGAGGCACTATGAGAGCCTTAACGAGTACGATATGACAGAGGTGCATCTAATTTGCTGTCACGCAAAGTCTACACTAGCCATTTTGGCATAGTCTTTGCCTGCTCAATATCAGCTCTCTCATCAACAAGTGCATTATTTAAATCTACATCATCACATGAAACCTGCAAAGGCTGAAAAGTTGCCTCATTAGGACTAGCACTAGACTGTCCACCTGTAAAAAGAGGCAGCAAAGTATCATACATGTCTTTGGAGCTAACACATGTCTCCTTAGTACATGAAACCAATGGTTGAATAGCATCCTCCACAAAAACAACATCACGGCTAACCAGAATGCATTTAGTCTGTGGATGATACAGACGATAGCCTTTACTTTCAGAACTGTACCGAACAAAAATACATTTTACTGCTTTATCATCCAAATTTTTGCGATGTTGTTCAGGCACTAATGCATATGCCAAACAACCAAAAACACGCAGATGAGCAACAGATGACTTGCGGTCATGCCAAGCCTCATATGGAGTGATAGACTGTAGCACTTTAGTGGGACACCTGTTCAGTACATATGTTGCACACATGATAGCCTCAAGCCAGAAACTATGTGGTAAAGCCTGACTCTTGACCATACACCTCGAAATCTCCATGAGTGACCTGTTCTTTCGTTCAGCAACTCCATTCTGTTGAGGTGTATACGGCACTGTACATTGGTGTTTTATCCCATGTTCAGCCAGAAATGCATTAAAATCTGAAGACATATATTCCCCCCCTCGATCAGAACAGAGGGTGCCCATTTTACATGCTGACAGATTTTCAGCCAAAACAAAAACTGTTTGAAGCACATGAACACTTTAGACTTTTCCTTCAATGGATATACCCATGCATGCCTGGAAAAATCATCAATGAAAGTCATGAAGTAAAGATAATTTCCAAAAGAAGGTATCTACATAGGACCACAGACATCACTATGTACAAGCTGCAATTTCTGAGTAGCCCGAACTGAACCATCTTTTGGAAATAAGGAACACTGCATTTTGCCCAAAATACAGCCTTTACAAACATGTTTTCGAGGTGCCTCAAGTTTGGGCAAAGAGGACACCATTTCAGATTTTTGCAAGCGTAGCAAACTAGCAAAATTCAGATGCCCAAAGCGTGCATGCCAAAGCTTTGCATCTGACATAGCCTGAGAATCATTTACTACACATGCCAAATCATTTACAGATCTTTCATAGCCTATGAGCTTATACAGCCCACGACATAAAATGCCAGAAGCAATAATCACATTGCCATTTGACAAATCATGAACTGTACACCTGTCATCAACAAATTTCACAACCAAGCCAATCTTGGCTAATGCAGAAACTGATAACAGGTTCTTCTTGATCCCTTGCACAAATAAAGCATCTGACATAGTGAAAGAACTACCATCAGCAGTATTCAAAATGATCTTACCAGCTCCCATAATAGGAAAAGAGGAGTTTTTGGCGCATGTAACTGTATTCGCTGTAGGGGCAGGCTCGAGTGAAGAGAAGAAACTACGCTGCGAGGTAATATGTTTGGTTGCCCCACTCTCAAAAAATACCAAACATCTGAGTCTACTGCAGACATGCACTGATCATGAGAAGATGGGTCAAAACTGCAAACAGTAGTAAACGCCCATTCTTCTTCCTGCACAAGATTAGCAGACTCCATTTCGGTGTAGAGGCTTCTGCAACAACCATTCCAGCCTCTTTCTTCTTTGCCTCTTTTGCAGCCAATTTTGGACAGTTCTTTATGATGTGATCATTTCCTTTACAGTACTTATAAAACAATTTTTGCTTTTCTGATTTTTTTCTCATCTTTGTCTTGGTTCTTGGAATGTGCAGCATTTGTAGATTTCTGCTTGCTAATAGAAGAGATCCATTTTCCTTTGCCCTTCTGACTAGCCAGGAAAGCTTCATCTGCAACATGCATAATGGACCTGTTTTGCCTCGACTGATCTTCCTGCAACAGAACAGAGACTAACTCCTCAAATGAAAGGCATTTGGATTGCCTTTCATCATCAACCGAAGAGTAGAAGCAAAACTCTGATATGAATCAGAAAGACCATTCAGAATGGTCTGCACAAGTGAGCTATCTGGTATAACCTCATCAGCAGAAATCAATTGTTCCTTCAAGTCTTTGATCTTTGTTTAGGAAATTGTCCATAGAATCACCTTCATTCATGTGCTCACTCTCCAACTATTTTCGGAGGTAAGCAACACGAGCCTCATTCCTAGCTTGGTACAATGTGGTAAGTGTATCCCAAGCATCCTTAGCTGTTCTGCAAGAGCAAATGTGAGGAATAATGGCACGTTTGACAGACAAGGCTATCAAAGCATGTGTATGGGCATCTCTGCCATCCCAACTAATTTGCTCTGCAGTAGGTGCAGCAGAAACCGCAGCACGAACAGGAATATGCAGAATATCATCATCTTCGACACCTTCTACATCAGCTTCAGTACCTGTAGTTGTAACAGTTGCAGGTGTGATAGGACATTTTTCGACACCCTACACAATGTTCCACAGTCCTTTTGCAACCAACACATGTCGCATCATATAAGCCCATAATGGGTAGTTGGTACCATCCAACTTATCCTCAACAGCCATCATATGGAATACATCATTGCTTTCCGCCATGGCCGGTGACTAAAATACCTTGATGCAAAAAATTCACTGTATCTCAAAAAGTTGAACGGAACTGCCCAAACGAATTCTGCTAGACCTGTAGCAGACTTCAAGATGCTTATACTAGCGAGCAAAAACTGGTATATACCTTTGGCACAAAAACACAAAATAGCCTGCACAAGCATTGTGATAGTGCATTCGGAGGCCAAAACGAGCTCAGATCGCACGTATGCTCACTTAAATTCGTGTGATTCTGAGACTGCAACCGAAGGAGCATCGATGGTGCCCTAGATGAAGCGATGATCTGCTCTGATACCAATTGTTGGAGTTAGATGTCTGCGAAAGCACGCAAACAACACAAGGAAGAAGAAGAAGCTTGGAGCACAACACACAATACTGAATGTATTACTAGAGAATGTACAAAGATACGTAGCCCATAAGGGCAATAGGCGTATATACAAGCCGGGGGAAAAAAACCTCCTAAAGGGGGAAAAAAGTGCCCTGGCAATCCTAGAGTGTTCACACACATCACTACCTAAATATATCAACAACCGTCGATTAAACGACGAACAAAACGATGTTTCTTTTGACGTATGGTGTGGCGGGGTGTGTGACGCTCGCATAGAGCATCGCTAAGGCGATAGTTTTTAAAAGCATTGCATACGCAACGCTAAAAAATATCGCATATGCGATGCTAAAAAATGTCGCATAAGCGATGCTAAAAAATGTTGCTTATGTGATGCCAATTCTAGTGGTTTTTATGACGTGTTACCATCGCTTACACGACTTTCTATTGACGAAAAAAAATTAAAACGTTGGAGGCTCTTCGATCGGCATTTTCACACATCTGATCGAAGAGCTCTCCAATGTTCGCAATTGTGTTGTGCTTACAAGCTGAAACAAGTATATGTAGAATTGTTGTTTTGCCTTAGCTCTATTTTATTGTCTCTCTCTGTCTCTGTTTCTCTCTTTCTACATCTCTCTCTCTTTGAATTCTCTCTCTCTCTCTCACTCTCTCTCTCTCTCTCTCTTCTTTCTCTCTTTATGGCACGTTATTCAAGAAGCTAACCAAGCAAAAAGTATGGCTAACTATTGTAAGTACAATGTCTATTCTTTGTATATTATTTGAATTGAGTTATTTTCATTAGATAACATACTCACACTTATTGATATGCACATATACACTTATACATGATGAAGATGCATGTTCACACATATACACATGCACATACACACACATATATACACACAGATACATGTGCACATACACTTAGACATACACACACATACACATGCATATGCACAAACATTTCTACAACCACATAAAAAGACTTACCTGCATGCATTATTGCATATATATATATATATATATATATATATATATATATATACACACACACACATTAACATATACGTAAATACATGTATATGCACATCCACATGAATGCACATTCACATGCATGCACATGGATGCAAATGGAAATGCATCCACATACACATGCATGTTTCATACATATACACATGCATATACATACATTATACACATATATACATATATATACATATATATATATATATATATATATATATATATATATATATATATGCACATATGTACACACACATATACACATGCACACACACATACACATACATACATATACACATATACATGCCCATACACACATATACACATAGAGTTACATATATACATGCACATACATATACACACACATACACATGCACATGCACATACTCATACACACATATACACTTGCACATGCACATGCACATACATACATATACACACACATACACATGCACATACATATATATACACACACATACATATACACTTACGTACACACATATGAATGAATTATATAATTAAAGTATTAAAACACATGCTTAATATAAACAATAATAACAATCAATAGAACAAAACTCTTCATTACTTAATACCATACACACAATTCAAAACATAACTCAAATGAGAAATATATAGATAATATATATATATATATATATATATATATATATATATATATATATATATCAATGTAAATACATATAATCCAATGTCATAATCAACTAAAATCCTAATCATCATCATCATCATCATGATCATCATCATCATCAGCAGCAGCATCATGGTCACCCTGATCATCCTCATCCTCATCATCATGATCACCCTATGACGATCGAGATCGTCCCTCGTGTGTCTGTCTCTCCACCTCATCCATATCTGCCTCTGCATAATACTCTTGTATTACATATAAAAGACATAAATAAGTAAAACAATTAAACCATTCATAATAATAAAATAATTATATAAAATTTAATTATACTCACAAAGGCATCCGGATGATCTCACATATACTCGCTCAAATGCGGATA
>MU263577.1:35000-40566 GCA_020310875.1 Ceratopteris richardii
AAAGAGAGAGAAAGAGTGAGAAGGAGAGAGATGTGTGTACACAATAGGCGCAGAATGTAGTTCACGCGTGCAAACTCGACAATAGCAAACTTTGGTTCAAAATGCAAGCAAATGTCGAATTTTTGCTCTCGGGCCCGGTTAAAACATTGCCTCGGTATAAGCGTCAATATGAGCGTCAGTATAAGCGTCGGTATAAGCGTCGGTAATTTACAGTAAAGTACCGACGCCTATACCAGCACTCATACCGACGCCTGTATACCGATGGTTAAATGACTGTCGGTATTGCATCCGTTGTTTTTCAAGCATTTTCAACGGTCATACCGACGCCGAGGCGTGACCGTCGGCATGGGAAACGTCGGTATGCCCCTAATATGTTGTAGTGATAAAGCATTAATTGTTCATGGATCATATGGGTTTTCAAGTTTAAAGATATATGGCACCCATTGATGGAAAGCAAGAAGTTCGTCCTAATATGGAAAATTCTTGACTGAGGGATTTGGACCAATGCAAGGGCCAACAAAACCTATGGCATTCCGCCATGGTGCACAAGATGTTGTAGAGCCTAAAGAGTGACTTGATGTGCAATCAATTTCATGGAGCCCTAAAGCTAGATCAATGAACCAATAGGAAACAAGCTCTTCTAAGTGAAGCGAAAAATTTCTCGATTTCTATCTCGAATATGATCAAAAGCAAAGGCATGTGGAAAACAGGAGAGATTTGCTACCTATAAGAGAAAGGAGATAAGGAAGAGAACTCTCACACATTCTCACACACAAGGAGAGTAGCACACACATATTGAGGCAAGGAAGAATGATCTTCTTCTACTTTTTCTACTACATAAAGAGAATGTACAAGAATGGCCTAATCAACCATAAATCAAGTGCAATATATAAAGAGCAATACATAAAGAAAACCCTAATGTTTGCAAATGAGTTTATTAGCAAGAAAAGAAATATGCGATCACTCTCGGTAGAAAAATCCAATGGACACTGAAAATATCCATGACATATATTAGTATAACCACCATACATGTCAGAGAAACAAAAAGTGGTACCTTTGATCATTGATTATCACATGTTTAGCTTGATATCTTAACACTTCCCCTCAAAATCAACATCATTTCTTATAATCCCAACCTTTTTTGAAACTTCTTTAGCTTCTCTGCTTTAAGTGCTTTAATGAAAATATCAATAACCTTCTCATCTGTCCTTAGATAGACATGATCAATATTAGCTTTCCGTGCCTTCTCCTTGAAGAAGCTATGTACCTTGATATGATTTTTTCTAGCATGAAAATACAATTTTGTACTAATTTTATGCTACTAAGATTATCATAACAAATGGTTATATACTTTTGTACTTCTATACCTAAATCTGCAAATAGCATCTCAAGACATGATGCCTCACATGCTTCCATTGTAGCACCTTTATACCATCCTTTGTACTTGACAAAGCAATATAAGTAGATTGCTTCCTACTGCTCTATGTAACAATAGCACTCCCAAGTGAAAATAGAAAACCAATAATAGATCTTCTATTTGAAAGAGTCTTAGCCCAATCCACATCAATATATCCATGAACCTAAAATTCTACACCATCTTCATAAAACAATGCATAATCCATAGTAGCATGACATAACATAGAGTATATCTCAAAGCATCTAAATGTGATCTCTTGGTAACTTGCATAAATTGACACTAAATTCTCACAATGTAGTTTAGATGAGGCCTTCTAATGTTGGAATGGATTAAACTTTCCATAGTCCTCCTTTAAATAGCAGCATTTTCCAATGCTTCACCTGAGGTAGCATCCAATTCCAAATTTAGATCCAATGGCATAGAATTTTTCTTACAATCATCCATGCCATATTTTTGCAACACAATCAAGGCAACCTTGCATGCCAAGCATGATGGAATTTTTTAGGTCCATAAAAAGCCTTCTTCAACTTGTAAATATATTGAGGATGCTTTGAATCCTCATATCCTTGTTGTTGGTGCATGTATTCTTAGTCTTGCAACTCCCCTTCTAAGAAATCATTTTTGACATCCATATAATGCAAAATCCATCCTTTTGTTGTAGCAGATTCCATGTTTATTTATACAGAATGCAGCCATCCTGTCATCCATAGCTTTCTCCCATCTACATTTCCAATTGCATTTTCGAAACAAGAGGGTGGTTCAACTCTTAGCCATGTAAGAAAAATGACAAGACTTGTAACTATCATATGTTAATTTTTGCACTAAACTTCACATCCTCCCATATCTTATTGGTCATGGTCACTCCTTCTTAATGTAATTTAGATGTGCCTTTCTTACTCTTGAAGTCTTCACAAAGAGCAATCCAAGTTCCTCATCAAGTCTCTTTTTTTAATGGCTTGATTCTCCACCAATATCTTCAAAACATGTTAATGTTCTATTACTAGCAAGAATCCTTTCTTTACCTTTCTTGGATGTACTTAATAAATTTTTGGATTGAAAATTCCATGAAATCCTCCACTCCATGGGTTTGAGATGAAATTATTGCGAGATGATGCATCTGCTCCACTCAAAACTTGAGATTATGCACTTGAATTTATAGCATTTCCTTTGTCATTTGAGTCCTTATTAAGTTCTTTTGCATTCACAAAAAATATTTCCATTTCAACAAATACATCTTTGATTACCTTCACTTGGCATATGATTGGGTTGTAGCATTCATATCCCTTTTTTCAGTACCCCATGAAGATAGATTTTTCTACTTTTGGGTCAAGCTTTGTCCTCAAATCATTTAGAATATGTGCATATGCGATGCAACAGAATACTTTCATATGTGATAAGTTTGTCTTTTTAGTTGTAAACTTCTCTTCATGTGTACATTGATGTACAACATTAGTTGGAGTTGTATTCGTGATATGTATAGAAGTGTGCACAATTTTTCTTGATAATAAAGAGTTTTCTTTTTTCAAAGCTCTTTCTATTTGTACAATATGTATATCTTTGCGTTTAGCAATACTATTTTGTTGTGGCATGTGCCAGCATGAAAATTGCCTTCAAATTCCATGACTCTAGAAAATTATTGAATTCATTTGATCTGTATTCACCTCCTCCATCACATCTTAATGTTTGAATATACTTCCCTATCTGATTAGACTTGAAATTTTGAAAGTGAATAAACACCTCACTCTTCTCCTTCATGCAACAATGAATATAACATAAAACTTGTAAGCTCTCATAGATGTGGTCATGGCAAGATCCTAAACATGCACTACTACTAGCACATTCTCAATAGCATGCTTATCATGTGGAAATGATGCTCTTGAATGTTTACCAAAATGACATGCTTTGCGTACCTTCTGCAGCTTTGCAACCTTGAATTGTGGTAATCTGTTGACAAGCTCCTTTGACTATATAATTTCAGCCTTTACATGTTTGCATGTTCAATTCATTTGTGCCATATCTCTATGTCAATAATAACATGTGCACCTTTTGAAAACATGGCTACATTCATTTCATAAATTTTTCACATTTTCTTATACTCTTAGGAAAGAGAATAAGGAACTGCAAAAGTACCCCACACCCCTTCTTCAAACACCATAGGGTGTTTGTTCTAAGGAACAACAAGCTCAAAAGCAAGTAAATCCCACATGAAGGGGATGATAAAATTATCCCTATTCTTTCTCTCATGCAATTTTTTTAACCTTGATTAATAAAGATTTGTTGTGCAAAAATAAAAATTAAAAAAAAAAGATTAAGACCTGATATATATAGCTAGACAAGATGCCAGTCTAATGTGGTGAGAAGAGTAGTCCTAACAATGTTTTATTTCCTCTCTTACTGAAGATTCCAAATAACCAGGTTGTCAAAGCTTTTTGTTCACTATAGGAACTTTATGTAGGCGAGAGACCTGATAAAAAGAGCTATCAAAATATCAAGTACATCACCTGATGCCTCCCTACAAATAACAAAAATTTTGAAAGTTAGAGGAAAACACTTTTTTTTAATCAACAGCTTTAAATTAAAAAGAAGAAGAGTACAACAACATTAAAGGTAGATAGTTACAAGCCTTCCGTCCCCTTCATAAAAGATCCATTTGCTTTTTAGTTTGCCACCTTGAAGGACTAACTTTTTTCTTAAAGGAGGTTACATTTGTGATGATTCTTTTACCTACTTATCGATTTAAAAACTCTTTCGAAAAAGCTTCATGGTTGTGTGCACTTCTTTCCTTCCAAGTCTTCCCAGGGGCAGCTGAGCAGCCAATTGCTTCATCTAAAAAAGTTTGTTTCCAATTGATCGGATTGAAGAAGCCTTAGAGACAAACGAACCACCTTCCACACTTTTGCGCTTTTGGGACAAGATAAGAATAGATGTCAATGTCTTCATGTACTCTGAGGCTTCGCTTACACCAAGGTTTGGCATTGCAAATCTTGAGAGCTTTGGCATTGGTCCAGATCCCGCAACGGAGGATTTACCAAAGCAGAAATGACCTTTTTTCTTTCCAAAAGGGAACTTCAGCTCCCATCTGATCCAAGACCAAGAGGTGCACCATTCTTAGATGAGATGGAGAAAAATGCTTTCTAAAACTGCTGGAATTATCATCATTATTTTCCAACACTGACCGATATTCCATTTAGAATAAGGAGAGCTGTGAGTCAGCTAAGCAAAAAATTCAGATATATCACACTAGTATCCTAAGTTATCTCACGTTCTTAATAAATATTCCCATTCCACATACATCAATTATGCAGAAAACATTTTCGTTTGAACTCAATACCAACATCAAGAAGTGGAGAGTACATCCATACCACAGATATTAGAAGTAGCGCGAAAAGAGATGGAAGGTGACTGCAATGCTGTGAAGACAGTTAATAGCACTGAGCTGACAAACATGAGTAAAGGAAAAGGTTTTAAATCTGTTTTGTCGACTTTGTTTTATGAATATTGTAAGGCAGGTAGCAATAGATAGCATGTATTTTGAGCATCATTATATCGTTTATTCACATGAAGTACTGGCCATGGTAATGTAGAAAATTCTATCGTACAAACTAGATATTATTTCGTAAGACGAGCTTCAGAAAGTCTGACTGATATCTGTAAAGATAGGATTTCCCAATGTAAAGGAAAGACTTTGTATGAGGCCTCTTCGGGTTGTTAACTGTGGCAGTATGAACAAATAGTTGCAAACCTCATACAGAAAAGATTTATCCGTTGAGGCCATTTTAGTTGTTTTTTGTGCAGCAAGTGCAAATGATAGCTTACCCTATAAAGAAAATGAGAATATATTAATTGGGTGGGTGTGTGTGTGTGTGTGTGTGTGTGTGTGTGTGTGTGTGTGTGTGTGTGTGTGTGTGGGGGGGGGGGGGGGGGGGGGGGGGGGGGGGGGGGGGGGGGGGGGGGGGGGGGGGGGGGGGGGGGGGGGGGGGGGGGGGGGGGGGGGGGGGGGGGGGGGGGGGGGGGGGGGGAGGGGGGGGGGGGGGGGGGGGGGGGGGGGGGGGGGGGGGGGGGGGGGGGGGGGGGAGGGGGGGGGGGGGGGGGGGGGGGGGGGGGGGGGGGGGGGGGGGGGGGGGGGGGGGGGGGGGGGGGGGGGGGGGG
>MU263578.1:0-40534 GCA_020310875.1 Ceratopteris richardii
AATCCATACAAAGCTTTTCTAAGCTTACACACTAAGTGTTCTTTACCTGTTTCTTCAAAACCTCTGGCTGCTGAAAATATACATCTTCAATATGTAAATCTCCATTTAAAAAAGTAGTCCTTATGTCAAGTTGATATACATTCCAAACAAAATATGCTGTGAAATCAAGCATTGATCTAATAACTGTCATCCTAGAGGTAGGAGCAAATGTTTCATCATAATCAATACCTTTTTGTTGTGCACATCGTTTGACAACTAATCTGGCTTTGTACCTGTCAATGTACCATCTGCTTTCTGTTTGATTTGAAGATCCACTTTACACCTATAGCTTTCTTTCCCTCTAGTAACTCACATAGCTGCCAAGATTGATTCTTACGAATAGAATCAATCTCTTCTTGCATAGCTTTTCTCCAAATAGGAAGTGCATCTTTAACACAGTGTTCATCTTCAACTATTGTGAGTGCTAAAATACCATGAATCTCAAAGTCTTTAGCAAAACTTACATGACCTTTTTGTTATTGTTGTCTAGTATGACTCCTTGTTCTTCCTGTAAAGTCTTTATACTGCTATCTTTCCATGTTTGTTATAACCAAGTAGGTGTATCCTTAAATAGTGGTGATACTCTTTCTAACACTTTAGTTTCCACTGGTTCTAGAATTTGTCCCTCTGAGGTACTAGGACTTTCTGGAACTCTAGTAATTTCTTCCATTTCTGGAATGAAAGTCTCATGTGGAACTGACTCTGTAGAAGGTTGTGAAATTCCTCTTTCTTCAATCCTAGGAATTTTATCTCCCTCCTGATATGGCTGAACATGTACATCCAAATTCCATCTAAAAAATCCATAGTCATTTTCACTAATGAACTCTGGAATCTCTGCTTCTTTATCACATATCTTATTTTCAACAATGTATGCATTGCGTGAAAGGATAACTTAACCTGTCTCTGGAACATAAAACTTGTATCCTTACTTTCAATAGCATATCCAATAAAAACAGCTTTCCTTGCTTTTATATCTAGTTTTCCATGATCCTTTTTCTCAACATGAACATAAGATAGTGATCCAAACACTCTAAAATAACTCACATTAGGTTTCTTCCATAATATGCTTCATGAGGTGTAATTACCCTTACGGATTTTGTAGAAGACTTGTTCAAAATGTGATTGCTGTATGTACTACATCAAACCAGAATTTTGGTGAAAGCTTCTTGGATGCCATCATGCTCTGCATCATCCCAACAAGTACTCTATTCCTTCTTTTGCAACACCATTTTGCTGAGGAGTGTAAGCAATAGTAAGGTGTTGAGTAATACCTTTTTCTTCAAGAAATGTTTGAAACTCATTTGATAAGTATTCTCCACCTCTATCACTTCTCAAAATCTAGATAGTTGACTGACTTTCATTTTCAACCATTATTATGAATTTCTTGAACGTTGGAAAGACTTCTGACTTCAACTTAAGACCATAGATCCATGAATATCTCATAAAAATCATCAACATATAAAACAAAATACCTAAAACCTTGAATAGAGTCTGCTCTCATAGGTCCATTCACATCTGAATGTATCATCTGCAATTTCTTGGTAGCTGTAATATAACCATGCTTCTTGAAAGGTAGTTTATGTATTTTACCTTCAAGACATCCTTCACATATATGTGAATCATTTAGTAGCTCAAATGAGGGTAAACTCTCAACCATATCTCTATCTTTAATACTCTTGAGAGCTCCAAAACTAATATGTCCAAATCTTTCATGCCATAGCTTCATATCTTCCACCGGTGACAAAGATCTGACAGCATATGCTTGACTAATTTTTGACAGAATAAAATCCCTCCTTTATGCTCACCTTGCAAAATACACTTCTCTTCTCTGTGTGACAAAATCTTACAAAGATCTCTTTCAAATAAAACTTTGTAATCATCTCCTAAAATGTAGATATAGATAACAGATTCTTCTTGATATTAGGTACATATAAACATCTGAAATCTGAAAATTACCACCATCTCTTGACTTTAGGGTTACTTTACCTATTCCTACAACATCCAAATCATTGCCATCTGCAATAGTAACTCTTCTACCTGAAGAATAGGAAAGAGAAGAAAATACTTCTCTGCATCCTGTCATATGCTTTGTAGCACCTAAATCAAATATCCAAGGATCTTCTGAAAGAACGTGTAAAGCTGCCTGATCAAAAGAGACTTCCTCAATGATGATACATGCATAATGATCACCTTGAGATTTCCCTTTTTTATCATCTTCTGCAACATTACCTGATACCTTTTTCTTTTTTTTTGTAATCCTTTTCTGACAAACTGCTATAAAATGTCCAGGTTTCTTGCAATAGTGACATAATGCTTCCTTCTTCTTTGAAGATTTCTCTTTAGTTGTAGTAGAAATAGAATCTAAAGTAGAAGGTGAAAGGGACTGACTTTCTTACTTGGATTGTTTCTCCTTATTATACTTCTTCTTCATTTTACCCTTTGATGAAGACAAAAGTGTCTTCATTCTCTTCCATTCCCTTCACCTGATCATCTTGAAGTAGCAAGAATTGTAACTCTTCAAATGTAATCTCTCTTTCTCTTGTTGTAAGAGTAAGAGTAGTAATAAAAGAGCAATTGAGATACGAAGTGAATTAATCATGTATTTACCATTTCTTTATCTGATATCTCACACTCATTGCTATGAATGAGAGAGCTAAAGCATCTCTAGCATCCTCCTTGCTTGTTCTTTAGTAGGAGGAACTCTCGCTAAGGATGTACCGGTGATTTGGATGTAGAAGTGGTTACCTCTTCTTCCGTTGGTTCTTGATGAGCTGTGATTGCAACACCAGTTCCTCTTGAAGTTGATGTATCCTCCTCTTCGCCTTCTCGTCTTGGTCTTGATAAGGTTCCATTGATGATACTCCATAAATCCCTTTCACTAACAAATTCATCATCATGAAACTCCACATCGGATAATTTGACAATCCCTCTAACTTGTCCTCAATCTCAATTCTATACTCACTCATCTTAACTAAGTGTCTATGTCAATTATGCTCTAATACCAAGCGTTGGAATTTGGGGCCCCGGGATCTTCCAATACTAACAACCTTTGAGCATACACACTTAATTACACAAGATGATAAGTGAAAAATAGAAAGAAACTTGAGACAAGCATATGTAATGTAAGAAAATTGCTTACTCACTAATGTAGATGGTTGAATTACAAAATGGGAGTACTATTCAACCATATGATGGTGCACTCACTAGATGGAAGAATATTCCTGGTCAACCATTTGTCCAACAAAAACCAGATTCTTTGTTATATTTGGAACATGCAGCACATCAACAAGATGTTTTACATTTCCATCCTCCATTGATAGTGCTATGTTTCCTGTATGCTCAATAGGATGTGATGTGTCATCACCTGTTTCAACATATCTAGGAACTAGCAATTTTTGCAAAGTACTAAACCATTCCCCATGACTGGTCATGTGATTTGAAGCACCTAAATCAATATACCAGACATTATCATTTGATTCTGAAACACCAGCAGATATCGTATTCATCATGTGATATTGAACCATGAACAGCTTCTCAGAATCATCTGCACTTGTGGATGCATAGTTATTCTGCTACCTTTTGTTATTTTGATTCTTCAACCTGCAATCACGTTCAAAGTGTCTAGGTTTACCACAATTCCAACATCCTTTACTATCATTACCTGAATCATTTCTTTGGAAATTTATGCGGCCTCTTTGGCTCCTCCTGCCTCGAAACTGTCCTCTTCCTCTTGCATGATTCTGTTGTTGACTTTGGTCTTGGTTACTATTTCCTCTTCCACTTCCAAAACCTCTACCTCTGCCTCTTCCTCTACCAGAGTAGAATACCTGCTCAGAACTAGATTTTCCTTGGGAGTTTGAATCCTCACCAAGATTCTTTTCTTCAATAATTAGCATAGATACCAGATCAGCAAAATTCAGAATATTTTCCCTAGTCTGTATAGAAGTTCTGAACTGCTTATATGCAGCTCCTAAACCACGAAGACACACTTCCATCTTATCATCATCATCTACATTCACACCAATAGATGCAAGTGACTCACATATGCTTTTCATTTTCAAGGTGTAGCCACTTATTGAGATGCTCTTCTTCTCCAATGTATGCAGCTCGTTTATGAGTTGCAATTTCTGTGCCTTTGTATTGGTCTCATACAATGTGACCAAACTATTTGAAGCCTCTTTTGGAGTCTTGGCATCCTATATGTATCCAATCATGCTATCTTGTATGCTAACAGATAGCCAGTACATTACCTTTCGTGCTCCTTGATTCCATTCCTCATATGCCTCTTACCTGATCTGCAGTCCATTTCCTTTTTGGTAATTGCAGAGCATTTTCATTCTCTCCTTCGATGTACTTCTAGTAGCCTTTTCCCATCAAGAAATTTGTCATTCTGAATCTCCAAGCATGGAAGTTGTTCTTGTCCAGCTTATCGCTCATAAGTTGACTCATTCCATCTACGTTTGCCATTTCTGCAACAATTCACAACACTGCAAAACACTACAAGCAACACTTCTGCTTGAACACTGTTGCATTATGACGTGACAATTCGATCTCAAAAAAACAGTTTTCGTGTATCAATAGTACATATAATCGCTTGAAATTCTGGATCTAAAATATATGAGTGTTTTCGAACACAACACAAGTTATAGTTTCTAGAACTGACATGGTTTTTCTGTGGGCCCCACCTTGCAGGGTCAAAACGGAGGTTGAGATGGCTCCAAAACTTTGCTCTGACAAAATGAGTGATGCTAAAAGGATAACTCTCGAAAATATTTTGAGATCTTCTACCTTCAAGCTGATTTTTGTAGCAAACGGAGGTCGTTTGTGAATCACGTTTTCTCCACACCTTACTCTTCATCGTCGCCTTCTCCACGAGCTCTCTACAGCCACGTTGGCTCTGATACCATGTCACGAGGAAGGAGATAAGGAAGATATCTCACACACACACTCTCACTCTCAGGGAGAAGCACACACATAGATTGAGGCAAGGAGGAATGATCTTCTTCTTCTTCTATTACATAAAAAGGAATGTACAAGAATGACCTAAAAAACAAGAATACAAGTGCAATATATAAAGATCAGTATGCATATCTGTTCAAAATAGAAAGTATTCCTGATTTGGCAATGACTTTGGTGCCTTTGTTAACCATTGGACCTTGTTGAACACACAAAAATCAACACACATCTAGTATTACAAAGTAGAAACTTTGTATTACTTGTTGGGCACTTGTATCATATAAATCACATTGGTATACTAGAATATTGCACTCTAGAAGATGAGTAGCAGGGATATCTAAGGAAAGCACATTGTTGGAATCCGTGTACTCATGCTTTCATGGTGGTCACTTTAAACAATCTCAATAGAATGGGTGTACATTGGCCTACAAAGATTCAAGATGTGGAGAAATATGTTTCCAATTGTCTTAAATGCCAATCTTTGCAAAATTCAGATATTATAACTTTGTACTAGTTTGAGAAAAATAGAGATTGGAGTGCACACATAATTGAGGAGTTAAGAAGAAATCAATCACTAGAGCCAAGAAAAGTTAGTGCAGATTCTTAATCTCTGAGGAGTATCAATTGATAGGAGACCAATTGTACAAGAAAGGAATGGATGGGTATCTAAGAATATGTGTCCCTGAAGATAAGTATATGGAAATGTTAGAGATGGCACATTCAGGAGTAGCACGAGGACACTTTTCAAGTGAAAGGACTACTAAACTCATTCTATATTCTGGATTTTGGTGGCCAACTCTCTTTCTTGATGCAAGAACATATATGAAGAGGTGTGATATTTGTCAAAGAACAAATAAACCTAGTAAAAGAGATGATATGCCATTGGTGCCACTTATATCAGCCAAAGCATTTAGCAAGTGGGGATTGGATTTCATTCGACCTATCCATCCTCCTACAAGACATTCTCATGCTGATATATACTTGTAGCTACATATTACCTGACCAAATGGGCAGATGCTAAGGCTACAAAAATAAATGATGCTCAAACCACTGCACGATTTCTTTATGAGAATATTATCATCAGATTTGGTTTACCAATTGAATTGGTAAGTGATAGGGGGACTCATTTTACAAACCAAGTAATTGAAATTATAACTGAGTATTTCATGATTAGTCATAGAAAGTCATCCCCTTACCATCCACAAGCAAATTGATTAGTAGAAAGCACTAATAAAGTGCTTTGCACTGTCTTGTCAAAATTGGTAAATACAAATAGGAATGATTGGATTTACAACTTAATCATGTCCTTGTTGGTGCAGGGAAATCAACAATTGAAGCTTTAATGAAGATTTGGAAGCCAAAAGATTGAAGGAAAGTTCAAATTATGAAGCATGTAGGAAGTGCATATTCACAGGATGAAGATGTGTACACATATGTACATTAATTCAGAGATAGTTCACTTATACTTTTGTATAATCATGATATTGTAAATATTTGCCTATATATACAAGGAAAAAGTCGGAGCAAATATGAGAGAGCATGAGAATAGAGTAATCAGTAGTTGTATGAGTCATTAGACATCTTAGAAGTGAGTTGAGTCTCTCTCATCACTCAGTTGAAAATTTCTTCAAAAATGGAAGAAAAATTGCACCCGATGTTTCTGTGCATTCTCCTTCTGTGCTTGATCATTTCAAGAATCCTTTTGTAGATGTCTAAGTGCATAGTTAATTAGTCTATGGTTAAAGTTTGAGAGCCTAATTGTAAACAGGTTGTGAGAATTATGTGTAGGAACGTTCATATGTGAAGAAGTGTTCACTGGTTCCTGAAACAGGCGCAAAATTTGATGTTAATGTTTTAGTCAGTTCTCCTTCTAGAGTGTAAAGTTTTGATCAAACAAGTACTCAATCTTTAAGTTGTAAGGTAAGCTATTTGTGGCTAAAAGCATTTTCATAAACGGGTTCTAGATTGAGAGAACCAAGTGTTAAAAGTTATAGGTGTCTAAATCGACTCCTCAAAAGAGCAGTTTTAGACATAGGTAACTTGTTGAGATCATTTCTCAAGATATACTGAATCTTTTGGAGTGATTCAACTTGGAGAAGGTGCGCAAACTATAGCTGACACCTTGTGCAAAGTTTTATAAAACAATTTACACAATTGATAAGGTAATGAGAGAGATATGTGCAGCAGACTTTCTGTGTAGTCATCTCCTTCACAGATTTTTCAAAATCTTTATAATTGATCATTGATCCTCTAAATTTGGAGAAGGTTTGAGTTATTCTTGTTATAGAGGTGCTCTAATTACAAGAGTAACTTATTCTTTTGGAGATTAACACTCTCCATTAGTGGTGTCAGAGCAGGAAGCTTCAGAATTGAAGGAAGGTGGATCTCGACTGCTGCAGGTGCAAAGAATTCAACATCTGAAGGTTCAAAAGGTGAAAGCTTGAGGACAAAGCTTGAGAAGGAGGTCATACAACATCAAGGAAGACAAAAGGAATTATTCAAAGTAAAGGTACATCTATTACTCATAAAGATTGAAGAATTCAATATACAGGTGAAGAAAGAATGGGAGATTCTCTTCAAATAGAGAAGTTGGATAGAGAGAACTATCCAGCATGGTCAATGAGGATGGAAGCTCATCTTATGAGCAAATACTTGATAGCTTATATTACAGGTGAAGAAGAAAAGCCTCAGTTCAGAGATCCTAGTGTTCCAACTAGGGAAGAATTATCAGATTTGAAGAATTGGATGAAGAAAGATGCTCAAGCTAGGAGCATTATCTATATGGCAGTCAATGACTACTTGCTACCTCACATTAGAGGTCTTGAAAGTGCAAGTGATATATGGAATGCTTTGGAGGAGCATTTTCAAAACACCACAAAGTCAAGGAAGGCATCTTTGTGGGCAGAATTTACCACTTTCAAGAAGAAGACTTCTCAATCCATCTCAGACTATGTAACAAGGATGAAGGACATTGCAGATGCATTAGGACCAGTTGATGAAGACATTGAGGAGGATAAATTGGTAAGGCAAATCCACACAGGTTTGAGAGGTGATGACAAATGGAAGCCATTCATTTTGTCTATTGAATTATCACTTGACCATTTTACTCCTGACTTAAATCAGTTGCTAGGACATATGTTAACCTTTGAGTAGGATGTCAAAGGTGAAGATGACAAGAGTACAGGTCATGCAATGTATTCAAAGGATAAGAAGAAAAATAGCAAAGGGAAGCAACAAGCAAATGAAGATGAAGGTACAACTAGACAAGCTAACTTCCTAAGAGGAAGAGGAGGTGGCAAAGGTAGAGGAAGAGGCAGGAGTAATAAAGATGGAGTCCAAGCTTGCTGGATTTGCGGTAAGACAAATCACTTAGCTAATGATTGTTGGCATAATACTCAGAGTAATGGTGGATATAATCAGAACTTTAATTCAAGAGGAAGAGGTGGCAGAAATCAAAGAGGTAATTTCAGAGGTAGAGGTAGTAGAGGTTACTTTGGAAGAAATGCAGGTAGAGGATTCCAAAGTCAACAATACAACAATACCTACTACAATTATGCTTCAGATCAGAAGGAGGATTCAACATTGATAATGAATGCAACTTGTGAAAGGCAAAGTGAAGACCAAAGAGTCTTCTACATTGACACAGGGTGTACCAATCACCTGAGTGGTAACATAGCATTGATGACTGATTTGGAGAATAAGATAACTAATCATGTAGTTCAAACAGGTGACAATACAAAGCACAATGTGAAGTCAATTGGATCAGTGAAGGCCAAGGATGGTAGCACTCTCTTGAGTAAGGTCTTGTATGTTCCTACAATTCCTAAGAATCTGATAAGTGTAGGACAAATTGTTGAAAAAGTTTATGAAGTTAGATTCACTAGTGAAGGAGTGTTTGTGGAAGACCCTAGCAATGGGTATAAACATATTGTTTCAGGGAAGAAAGAAGGAAGATTGTTCACATTGAAGATTCAAGGTAATGTTGGTCATGCCTTGTTCACCTATGGAGGACATAAGATCTCTGAGTTAGATCTTTGGCACAAAAGGCTTTGACATTTCAATGAAAGAGGTATCAAAGATATGATTAACAATGGTTCAGTGCTTGGATTGCCTAATGTTGCAGGTCAACATATGACATATAGATGTGAGGCATGTCAGTTAGGTAAGTCTCATAAGCAATCTTATTCCAAGCATGGTTTTATGTATTCAGAAAAGCTTGAATTGGTACACACAGTGTGGGGGCCATCAAAGGATTTCAGTATCAATGGTTCAAGGTATTATGTGATTTATGTTGATGATGCTACCAGATGGATCACTATTTATGTGATCAAAGATAAGTCAGAGGTATTCAATACATTCAAACATTATCATGTGTATGCAGAGAGAATTACAGGTCATAAGTTGAAAAGACTAAGGTCAGATGGAGGGGGAGAGTATTTCTCTAATGAGTTCAGTGATTACTTGTGGAATGCAGGTATGAAAAGGGAAATTACTTGCAGGTACTCTCCTCAACAAAATGGTGTAGCAGAAAGGAGAAATAGAACTCTTGTTGAGTTTGCAAGATCCATGATGAAGGAGAAAAATTGCCCAAATTACTTGTGGGCTGAGGCTGTAAACACAGCTACTTATTTGGTCAATAGGTTACCATGTAAAGCCTTGCAGGGTATGACACCAAATGAGGCATGGTGGGGTAAGAGACCTACATTAGACCATTGCAAAGTATTTGGATGTTTGGCATATGCATATGTGCCATCACAATTAAGGCACAAATTGGAACCTAAAGCTGAAAAGTATGTATTCATTGGTTATGATGATAAGCAAATGGGATATAGGTTGTGGAGTCCATCCACAAAAAAATTCCTTGTATCAAAGGATGTTACATTTGATGAGCAAGGTACTTGGTATGCAGGTACAATCAATATTAATGCAGGTGATGAAGAAGTTGTGAATCAAAAGAAAGGTAAATCAAAGGTTCAAATATTTGATGAAGAAGAGAACAATGAAGTGCAGGTTGAAGTTGAAGAAATGCCAAAGATTTGATCCTGAGCGTGATGAACCAGAAACCTCAAGGAGTGGAGACTTAGAAGGTCATCAAGACACAAGTGGCAACCTACAGGTATAGCTATGACACTTCTTTTTTGGCTACCAAAGATTATGCTTATATGATGAAGGCAGATGAAGACCCTTCTACATATGAAGAGGCAAAGGTAAGGAGGATTGGGAGAAAGCTATGCAGGAGGAGTATGATGCATTGATGGAGAATCAGACATGGGAGTTGGTTCCTGAACCAAATAGCCAGAAGATCATTGGATGCAAGTGGGTCGTACAAGACAAAAAGGTTTGCAGATGGAAGTGTGGCTAGGTATAAAGCTAGACTAGTTGTGAAAGGGTTTGCTCAAACATATGGTATTGATTATGATGAGACCTATAGTCCTATGGCAAAGATGACAACCATCAAGACACTCATAGCTATTGCTGCATGTAAGGTGGAATTATGTCAATTAGATGTGAAGAATGCTTTTTAGATGGTTTATTTGAGATGACGTTTTCATGGAGCACCCACAAGGATTCAGAGATGGAAGGTATCCAGATCATGTGTGCAAGCTCAAGAGAGCTTTGTATGGTTTGAAGCAGGCCCCAAGGGCATGGAATTATAGACTTGTGAAGTTCTTAAAGGAACTTGGATTTCAAGTATCTAAAAGCAGATAGTAGCTTGCTTGTCAAAGCAAGTGATGATGGGTTCATATATAGTTGTGCATATATGTTGATGATATAATTCTTACAAGGTACAGATGAGAAAGGCATTCAAAAACCTAAAGAAGCAAATGGAGAAAGAGTTCAAAATCAGTGATTTGGGAGATTTGTCATATTTCTTGGGCATGGAGATTTCATACACTCAACATGGAGTGTATGTGACTCAAGAAAGGTATTTGAGAAACTTGTTAATCAAGTTTAAGATGAATGACTGCAGGGTAGCACCTAATCCAATGGAGGTGAATCACAAATTGAGCAGATATGGAGGTGAAGAGTTCAAGGATATGAAACTATATCAGAGTTTGGTTGGTAGTCTGATATATGCTACACTAACTAGGCTTGACTTGTCATATGCAGTTGGATTTTGTCTCAATTCATGCATTGTCCTAGGAAAGAACATTGGACTGCATGACAAAGAGTGTTGAGGTACAGTTAAGGGTACACTCAAAGAGGGTTTGTATTATGGTTTTACATCAGATACAACATCAAGATATATAGTGATGCAGATTGGGCAGGTAATCCAGATGATAGGAGATCAACTTATGGATACTTATGTTATGTGGAGATAAGTTAATTTCTTGGTGTTCAAAGAAGCAACATACAATTGCTTTGTCATTTACAGAGGCTGAGTACAAAGGACCAAACACATTGAGATTCAGTATCACTTTCTAAGAGAGAAGGTGATGGATAAAGAGATCGAAGTCATACATACTTCAACAAAACATCAGATAGCTGATATGCTAACCAAAAGCTTGGATGGACCAAAGCTACAGAGATTCAAAGACATGGCAGGTATAAAAGAAGATAGAGAAAACCTCAATTGATGATTGAGGGGGAGTTGTTGCTGCAGGGCAATCAACAATTGAAGCTTTAATGAAGATTTGGAAGCCAAAATATTGAAGGAAAGTTCAAATTATGGAGCATGTAGGAAGTGCATATTCAGAGGATGAAGATGTGTACACACATGTACATTAATTCAGAGATAGTTCACTTATACTTTTGTATAGTCATGATATTGTAAATATTTGCCTACACATACAAGGAAAAAGTCGGGGCAAATATGAGAGAGCATGAGAATAGAGTAATCAGTAGTTGTATGAGTCATTAGACATCTTAGAAGTGAGTTGAGTCTCTCTCATCACTCAGTTGTAAATTTCTTCAAAAATGGAAGAAAAATTGCACTCGATGTTTCTGTGCATTCTCCTTCTGTGCTTGATCATTTCAAGAATCCTTTTGTAGATGTCTAAGTCCATAGTTAATGAGTCTTTGGTTAACGTTTGAGAGCCTAATTGTAAACAGGCTGTGAGAATTATGTGTAGGAACATTCATATGTGAAGAAGTGTTCACTAGTTCCTGAAACAAGCGCAAATTTGATGTTAATGTTTTAGTCAGTTCTCCTTCCACAGTGTAAAGTTTTGAGCAAGCAAGTACTCAATCTTTAAGTCGGAAGGTAAGCTATTTGTGGCTAAAAGCATTTTCATAAACGGGTTCTAGATTGAGAGAACCAAGTGTTAAAAGTTATAGGTGTCTAAATCGACTTCTCAGAAGAGCAGTTTTAGACATAGGTAACTTGTTGAGATCATTTCTCAACATATACTGAATCTATTGGAGTGATTCAACTTGGAGAAGGTGCACAAACTGTAAGCGACACCTTGTGCAAAGTTTTATAAAAACCTTTACACAATTGATAAGGTAATGAGAGAGATATGTGCAATAGACTTTCTGTGTAGTCATCTCCTTCACAGATTTTTCAAAATCTTTATAATTGATCATTGATCCTCTAAATTTGGAGAAGGTTTGAGTTATTCTTGTTATAGAGGTGCTGTAATTACAAGAGTGACTTGTTCTTTTGGAGATTAACACTCTCCATCAGTCCTATGGGCATATAGAGTGGCATACAAAACTGCTATTGGTACAACACCATTTAATTTGGTCTATAGACAAAATGCAGTCTTGCCATTAGAATTTCTCATACCAACACTGAAGGTGGGAATCAATTCGAATGGACTGGATATGAATTATCTGAAAGAGTGGTGGAATTAGAAAAACTTGGAGCTTCAAGACTTCAAGCAATTTTGAGCATATATGTAGATAAAAGGAGGCAAAAAGCATATCATGATGTTCACATTAAAGACAAGGATTTGCAAGTGGAGGATTTAGTTCTATCATATACCTTGAAAGAATATCAGAAGAAATTTCAAAAAAAGGGACATGGGCCTTATATTATCAATCAAATTAGCAACAGTGGAGCTGCCCAATTAGCAAATATAGATGGAGAAGTCATGCCTAATTTCATAAGTGGATGTAGAATAAAAAGGTATGATCTTCCATTAACTACTCTAGAATGGAGAAGAATACATTAAGCTCAAAACAAGAAAAAAGAAGAGGAAAAAATCAGATATGAAGCTCAACAAGAAGCTAGAGAAAGAATTAGAAAATCTAAAGAGATTAGAGAAGTCTTTATATGTGAGAGACCTTCAAGGGTAGTGAGAGAGCATTTGCCTGCCATAAAAATGAATTTTCATAACGAGCAAATTAAGGTTTTATTAGATTCAGGTGCACAAGTCAATTTGATAAGTTCTGAATTGTTAAACAAATTAAAGGTCAAGAGGAATATAAGAAAAACACTTATCAAAACAATAGATGGGCATATAGTACAAAGTTTGTCTTCACAATCTGTTGTAGTTAAGTTCAATGAAGAAAACATGAAAATAGATTGTGAAGAATGGCATGATCATATGATGACTGGGAAAATGCTTTTAGGGCAACCTTGGATGAAGCAAGGTAAGGTAATTCTGAATTTTGAAAAGATGAAGCTTAAATTAAAAGTAAATGACAAAAAGTTTTTAATGCCTTTGTTAAGTAATGAAGAACAGGGAATTCAACAGGAAATCTATGACTCAGAACTCGAAAGATTTATTTTTCCAATAGAAGTTACAAAGGACTCGTAGAAGAAACTTATCCAAGATCAAACCAAATTCATAGAAAAACAGAAAGAAGTTGAAGAAACAAAATTTGGTGGAAAAATAATTGGAAGGTGGAGACCAAGAAATATCCAGAAAAATCTTGACATAAGGACAAAATGGATGTGGAGACCTAAGACAACTAAGCATTGCTCATCAAAAGAAGTTGGTTCGAATCCAAGGACAAAACCATCAAATATAAAGTATTGTTGGGTGAAAAAATCAGATCTGCTTCAATTCACAGTTAACAAGGACAAAGACATTGTAACATTACAAAAGCATGAAGAACCATAGATGAAGGAAAGTGCAACCTCCTCATCAGATAACCAATTGGGTTGTTTACCTAAGACCTCAAAAATACATTACTGTGGTTTCATGACATACTTGGAATTATTTCCATGCACTTTGCCTCATTCTTTTTCTAGGAAAAAGAATAGGAGGGGAAGAGAGTTTTTTGAGCAAAAGTTTTGTTGAAGAAGCACTCACGAATTTTGGCATCCAGAAAAAAAAAGGGGAAGGAGAAAAGACAAAGAGAAGCAGAATTAAAGAAGCACGAACAAATTGTACAACGTGCAGAATCAGAAAATCGAATCAAGAATTGTAAATATGAGAACAGGACGTGTAACAGAGTAGAGAACAGGGGAGTGCGCATAACGCACATAAAGAAGGATTGTGGAGCATACCGAAAGTGAAAGGCGCGGAGGAGTGTGGAAGAATGAAGACTATATATATATCAATCAAGAATCGAGCAAGATAGAGATGAAATATAGTAGATGCGCAGAGACGCAGAGATACAGATATACAGATAGAGAGAGAGAGATAGAAGACGCCAGAGATCGTGTATGTAGTATAGAAGACGCCATAGATCGCGTATGTAAAGATGAATAACAGAAACCTGAAATGTCAGGTATTCATCTGAGAGAGATGGTAATAAGAAACTACTCAGTGTAGGAGAGTTTCTATAGCTTGAGTAAGAAGAGGCCAAGCTTGTTTGTACACATCTTCTCTAATAGAAAACACATGTTCATGTGGAAGCTCTGCGCGCATTCTTCATATGAGTAGAAGTTTGAATATTCTATGTTACGGTTAAAGTTAGTTAACAGTTACAGTTTCACCGTATACGTACTTTTGGTCACTTACGGTTTACTCAATAAATGTGTTTTTCGGGAAGAACCACGAAGTATATCTCGTAGAATAATATAGAGTTTTGTATGAGACATAGCTTACCTTGGAGCTAGAAGTCTCTACTTTATACGGATCAAAGTTTCTGGGGAAATGGATATGTACACACAGTACAAAGTCGGACCGAAAAATAGCACTCTGAACTGATGAAGTTTTTTCTCTAAACTTCAGGAAGAGTTCTGTCAGTAAGGGAAGTTCACTCATTACTTCCTTATTTCACGTATAAACATTTGAAGCAATTACGAACAGATTTGAAGATCATTCCGGTAAGATTTCGATAAATTTTAGTGACAGTTCGGTGAAGTTTCGGTGGAATTCCAAAAGAATTCAAAGCACAGTCTAATAGAGTTTGAGTGACAGAAGCCTTGTTAAGCTACTGTTGATTATAGAGGTGTTCTAACATCACTGTAGCTTAACACTAATTCGGTGGCACAACGAATTTCTGCAGGCTTGATGAGGTTCAAGTCTTTGCTGTGGCAGACGGGTGGTACCGGAAGCTTACTACTATCAGAGGTATAAAAGCGGTACTACCGAAGACGTCGACCACACCAACAAGTGGTATCAGAGCCGGTTAAGCACCACAACAAGTGATATCAAAGCCGTAAAATCTAACAAGAGGTGTCAGAGCAAAGAAAGAAAACAAGAAGATCATGGCAGAACATGTCTCTATTGACAAGCTGGACAGAGATAATTATCCCGCATGGGTAATGCGCATGGAAGCCTTACTTATGAGTAAGGACTTAATGATGTATGTGACCGGAGAAGAAAAGAAGCCGAGTTTTGAAGTCAACAGACAACCAAAGGAAGAAGAATTGGAAGCCTTGAAGCTGTGGCAGAAGAAAGATGCAACGGCAAGAGCATACATTTATAGTACTGTTACAGATTATCTACTATCGCATATTAGAGGCCTGGAAACAGTGGAGGACATATGGAGTGCGTTGGAGGACCATTTCCAAAATACTACGAAAGCGAGGAAGGCTAGCTTATGGTCTGAATTCACAACGTTCAAAAAGAAGTCGAATCAAAGCATTATTGACTATGTTACTAAAATGAAGGATCTAACAGACAGTCTTGGATCCATAAATGAAGATATCAAAGACCACAGATTGATAGCGCAAGTGCTCACAGGTTTGAGAGGAGATGAAAGGTGGAAACTGTTGGAGAAACACTCACTAATTAGACATGTATTTGAAGGTCAAATCTTAGGAAGAAAAACCCCATGCCTATGTGAAGGGACAAATTCACAAGTGTATTATACTTGTAAAGTTAGTTCACTTTAGTTCTAGAAGTTTTTTAAAATCACGAGAATACGAAAATCTATATAAGTTAGTTTGTATCAACTAACGCGGAGAGGGAGAGAGAGCGAGAAAGAAGAAGTAGAAGAAGGAGTTCATTTTATTCGACTGAATATAGTCGGGCTTCTCTGAGTGAGAAAGCATCTGTAAAAGTTCTGAGTTTTCATAAGCTATGAGAAAGAACTGAGTAAAGTTCTATGTATGAGTCTCTCTCCATCATCTCCATGCTTGCCTACTGTGTGATGAATTCAAAAGTTCAAGTTTTCTGAGCAATTCGATGCCTGGCATCGAATCTTGGCTAATAAGTCATTGTTTTCATTCTCTGTGTGTTACGTGTTGTTGAATCTTCTAAAAACATGAAGTTTGTGGAGCAACTCTATGCCTGGCATCGAGTTTCAGCATAAAGTGGATGTCCGGCATCCACTTCTAGCATACAAGTGGTCTTCTTCATGTGTGTGTAAAAGAAGCTATTTCTGGTGCAGAAAAAGGGCCTCAAAAAGCTCAAAGTCGATGCCTGGCATCGACCTTGACTGAAATTCGATGCTAGGCATCGAATTTTTATTTTTAGACACCCAGAAATACTAAAACAGGCAAAAATTTCCAGTTTTGGAAGGTCATACAGGGTCATCTTGTGAAGGCCATAACTTGAGTTCTAGAGATCCGTTTGATGGATATGATAGCTTGTTGAAAAGCTCTACTCTTCTAGTTTTATCCTATAAAGTTTCATGGATAAATAATACTTGAGCTAGGAGAAATTAGCAAAATACTGAAGGTATGTCATTTCGGTGACTAGGAATTTCTGTAGAAGCAAAGTTCTCACTTTAGGCTATCATTTCTCAAAGTTTGGAGTGGCAATGAGTTAATGGTGACCATAGAGGTGTTCTAGTGTCACATTAATTCATTTCTTGTGGTGTTTCATACATCAACAGAAACCTTTTGTACTTTCAACTAAACTCTCTTTAAATCATTTTGTTCCAGATTTAAATCAGTTGCTAGGATTGATGCTCACATATGAGCAAGACCTGAAAGGAGATGGAGATAAAGGACAAAGCTCTGCAATGTACATGAAGAAAAAAAAGAAAGGAGATAAAGGTAAGTCAAAAGATGAAGAAGAGTCGAGTTCTCAGGTTTATTATTCTAGAGGCAAAGGCACCGACAGAGGAAGAGCAAGAGGCTTTGGAAGAGGAAGAAGCAGTCAGAATATCAACAAGAAAGCTTGCTGGATTTGTGGACTAAGTAATCATCTGGCTTATGACTGTTGGCATAATCAACAAGGTTCAAATCAAACTCAAAATAGTAATAGCAGAGGCAGAAGCGAAAGATATCAAAGAGGTAGACAAAACCAAAGAAGAGGCCATGGCAGAGGTGGAACAAGAAGTTGGGGACAAAATCAATCCTACAACACCACCTACAACAACTACGCAAATGACATGCAGAATGAAAGTCATACATCGTTGATGATGAACTCTATCAGCACATCAGAAAACGAAGACCTAAAGGTATTTTACATTGACTTTGGATGTTCTAATCATTTGTCAGGAAATATAGAATTGATGTCAAAACTGGAAAAAGGTAGTTCGTGTCACACTGTTCAAACAGGTGACAATACAAGACATAGTGTTCATTCAATTGGAAAAGTGAAATGTAAGAGTGGAGCAGATTTGCTAACCAATGTTTTATATGTTCCGACAATACCTAAAAATTTGATTAGCGTGGGACAGATAGTTGAGAAAGGTTTTCAGGTCAGATTTACAAATGAAGGTGTATTTGTAGAAGATCCCGAGAACGGATAAAATCAGATCGTCTCTGGTAAGAAAGAAGGCAAACTCTTTACTTTAAGAGTACAAGGGAACATTGGCCAAGTGTTGCTCACACATGGCGAAAAAGTAATTACAGAACTTGATCTCTGGCATAAGAGATTATGTCATTTTAATGAAAAAGGAATTAAAGCTATGATTGCAAATCAGTCTGTATTGGGTTTACTAAACGTACAAAACCAACATATGATTCATAAGTGCGAAGCTTGTTAGATGGGAAAAGCCCACAGATTACCTTTCCAGAAGAAAGGATTCAAACATGATGGAGTACTTGAACTCATACATATAGATGTATGGGGTCCAACAAAAGAAGGATCGATCAGCGGTTCAAGGTTTCATGCATACGTTGAAAGACTCACAGGACGAAAGCTTAAGAGACTGAGATCTGATGGAGGGGGAGAATACTTCTCTCGAAAGTTCAATGATTATCTTTGGAATGCAGGTATCAAAAGAGAAATAACTTGCAGGTATACACCGCAACAAAATGGAGTAGCAGAAAGAAGGAACCGAACTCTAGTTGAGTTTGCACGAGCCATGTTAAATGAGAAGGATTGTCCAAATTATCTTTGGGCTGAAGCCGTAAACACAGCGACATACTTGGTAAACAGATTACCATGTACAGCTTTAGATGGAATGACCCCTTATGAAGCTTGGTGGGGAAAGAAGCCAACACTCGATCACTACAAAGTGTTTGGATATGTCGCTTATGCTTATGTACCGTCTCAACTCAGACATAAGCTTGAACCAAAAGCAGAAAAATATGTGTTCGTCGGATACGATGAAAGACAGATGGGTTACAGGTTATGGAGCCCTCTAACTAAGCAGTTTATTGTTTCAAGAGATGTTACGTTTAATGAACAGAAAAGTTGGTATACAGATCAAAGTCATACAACTGAAGAATTTGAAGAAGAAGTAAGAAGAAAAGAAAAAGGAAAATCAATTGTGCAGGTGAATAGAGAATGAAGATCATATGCAAGCGAGTACGTCCAGGATCGGATCAGGTATAAGAAATGGAGATGAACATGGATTTGATGAAGACGTGTATTCAGATACACATGAAGAGTTTGAACCAAGAAGTTCAAACAGGAATAGAAGACAACCGGAAAGGTACTCGTATGATACTTCATACATAACTCAGAAAGACTATGCATATATGGTCAAAGATGATGAAGAACCTCAGAGCTATGCTGAAGCTAAAGGAAAGAAGCAATGGGAAGAAGCAATGGAAGAAGAGTTCACTGTACTAGAGGAGAACAAGACATGGGAGCTTGTTCCTAAACCAAATGGTAAGAAAGTAATTGGAAGTAAATGGGTTTACAAATTAAAGAAGCTTGCACATGGAAGGATAGCCAGATATAAGGCTAGACTGGTAGTCAAAGGCTATGCTCAGACACATGGCATAGATTACGACGAGACGTTTAGTCCGGTGGCAAAAATGTCAACCATAAGGACAGTAATTGCTATAGCAGCATCAAAAGGATGGAAGCTAAGTCAGCTAGACATCAAGAATGCATTTCTGAACGGATATATATCAGATGAAGTTTACATAGAGCAGCCTGAAGGGTTTGTAAGCTCCAGATACCCAAAATTTGTGTGTAGGTTAAGAAAAGCACTTTATGGACTAAAGCAAGCTCCAAGAGCTTGGAACTACAGACTCGTGAAGTATCTAAACGAACTTGGATACCAAAGTTCAAAGGCAGATGCAAGTCTACTCATTAAAAGAACAGACGAAGGAATGATCTACATTTGCATTTATGTAGATGACATAATAATTACAGGTACCTCAGATGCAGGAATCACAGAGGTAAAGAAATTGCTTGAAAAGGAGTTTAAGATCAGTGGCCTAGGAAAGTTGTCATACTTTCTTGGAATGGAAGTCACTTATACAGATCACGGCGTATATGTATCACAAGAAAGGTATCTTTTGAATATATTGAAGAAATTTGATATGCAAAATTGCAGAGAAGCTTCAACACCGCTTGAAGTCAATCACAAACTCAGTAAATATGATGGCACAGATTACAAAGATATGAAAAAGTATCAGTCGTTAGTAGGTATTTTGATTTATGCTACACTAACGAGACCTCACTTGAGTTATGCAGTGGGAGTTTTATCACAGTTTTTGCATTGTCTGAAAGACCCACATTGGATTGCAGGTCAAAGAGTTCTCAGATATATAAAGAGAACTATTAAGGAAGGATTATACTATCCTTATACGTCAGATATAAATTTGAGAGCCTACAGTGACTCAGACTGGGCAGGTAACCAGGATGACAGAAGATCAACACATGGGTATATGATATACCTAGGAGATAAGCTAGTAAACTGGTGCTCGAAGAAACAGCACACAGTGGCTTTATCATCAACAGAAGCTGAATACAAAGGACTGGTAGAAGTAGCTAAAGAAGTGATATGGATGCAGACCTTGCTCAAAATCTTGGGCATTGATCAAGGTATACCAATTATACATGGAGACAATATGAGCTCTCTATATCTTGCAGCGAATCGAGTGTTTCACGCAAGAACAAAACACATAGAGATTCAGTATCATTTCCTGAGGAAAAAGGTAATGGAGGAGTTAGAAATTTTATACACTCCGACAAAAGATCAGATTGCAGATATGCTGACGAAGAGTTTGGATGGAACAAAGATAAAAAGATTCAAAGAAAAGGCAGGTATAAAAGAAAGAAAGATATATGAAGACCGGAAGATGCAAATTAGTGATTGAGGGGGAGCTGTTGAAGAAGCACTCACGAATTTGGCATCCATACAAAAAAAAAGGGGAAGGAGAAAAGACAAAGAGAAGCAGAATTAAAGAAGCACGACCAAACTGCACAACGTGTAGAATCAGAAAATCGAATCAAGAATTGTAAATATGAGAACAGGACATGTAACAGAGTAGAGAACAGGGGAGTGCGCATAACGCACATAAAGAAGGATCGTGGAGCATACGAAAGTGAAAGGCACGGAAGAGCGTGGAAGAATGAAGAATATATATATATATCAATCAAGAATCGAGCAAGATAGAGATGAAATATAGCAGATGCGTAGAGACGCAAAGATACAGATATACAGATAGAGAGAGAGATAGAAGACGCCAGAGATCGCGTATGTAGTATAGAAGACACCATAGATCACGTATGTCAGGTATTCATCTGAGAGAGATGGTAATAAGAAACTACTCAGTGTAGGAGAGTTTCTATAGCTTGAGTAAGAAGAGGCCAAGCTTGTTTGTACACATCTTCTCTAATAGAAAACACATGTTCATGTGGAAGCTCTGCGTGCATTCTTCGTATGAGTAGAAGTTTGAATATTCTATGTTACGGTTAAAGTTAGTTAACAGTTACAGTTTCACCGTATACGTACTTTTGGTCACTTACGGTTTACTCAATAAATGTGTTTTTCGGGAAGAACCACGAAGTATATCTCGCACAATAATATAGAGTTTTGTATGAGACATAGCTTATCTTGTAGCTAGAAGTCTCTACTTTATATGGATCAAAGTTTCTGGTGAAATGGATATGTACACATAGTACAAAGTCGGACCGAAAAATAGCACTCTAAACTGATGAAGTTTTTTCTCTAAACTTCAGGAAGAGTTCTGTCAGTAAGGGAAGTTCACTCATTACTTCCTTATTTCACGTATAAACATTTGAAGCAATTACGAACATATTTGAAGATCATTCCGGTAAGATTCCGATAAATTTCAGTGACAGTTCGGTGAAGTTCCGGTGGAATTCCAAGAGAATTCAAAGCACAGTCTAATAGAGTTTGAGTGACAGAAGCCTTGTTAAGCTAGTGTTGATTATAGAGGTGTTCTAACATCACTATAGCTTAACACTAATTCGGTGGCGCAACGAATTTCTGCAGGCTTGATGAGGTTCAAGTCTTTGCTATGGCAGACGGGTGGTACCGGAAGCTTACTACTATCAGAGGTATAAAAGCGGTACTACCAAAGACGTCGACCACCCCAACAAGTTTCAAGGAAATGAATATGGAAAATCATGAAAAAAAAGAGATATATATTAATAAAAATAAAAAAACAAAGAGAGAGGAAAAAGAAAAAAAAGAAGAAAAAAAGAAGAAAAAAAGAGAGAAAAGGAGAAGGTTATTAAAAAAAAAACAAAACAATAAAACAAAAGGAGAGAAAAATTCTTCAAATCTAGATTCAGTTTTCTCGATTGATCTTTCATTCAATTCCTTTTCATATAATTTATAAGCACCAGCAAGATATAGGATACAATGTGGGAAGAGCTATTGAATTATTGTTCAATTTATAGTTTATAAGCACCAGCAAGATATAGGATACAATGTGGGAAGAGCTATTGAATTATTGTTCAATTTCTTTCTTTTTGAAATTTATATATATATATTGGATGTTCTTATTCTCATCTATTATTTCTTTGTTTTTATCAATGCTAAAAATTAGGTATCTTGCTACACATGTGATAATCACTCTATTATGTTACACCTGTGATGAAATGAGAAAGAGATTATTTATTTTCTCAAATCTATTTTCACAAGAAAAGTGTTTTTCTTTTCTTTTCCTTTTTTATGTTTCCTGTAACGTATGTGGTGGAAGTTTTGGTGTGGTGTGCTATATTTTTTTCCCAGGATGGTGAATGTAAAAGAGTTACCCATTCATGATTTCAATGCCACACAAACCAGTTACACTGATCATGTTCAATAACAAGGATAGGACTTAACCCTTTGGAGTAATGAATGTGACTCCCTACATTCATGAACAGTTAAAGGAAGCTATAAAACACTGGCAGCAGAGGAAGTTCATGAATGGAGCCTAGTTCTTGACAAGAATTATATATCATATTCTAGATATGGAAGATCAGTTAAAGTTGGCTCTAGAAGCTCAGTACTTTAGAAGTTTGATGGCAGGAATTAAGAGCCCTTCAAAATTGATGTTAATTAGAGAAACAGAAGTCCAAACAAGCATGAGAGGGTCAGGGAGGAAAAGGAAAGTTACAACTGAAGAAGTAATTCCAGCTAAGAAGAGAAGACTAGATCCCAGGAAAGTAGTGCTGGAGCAAGAAGAACTAACAAAAGAAGAGTATGAAGTAGCTCAAAAGGAAGTCCAATCCTCAAAGGAGCCTCATCCACCTCAAACAAGCAAAGAGAAACTCTATTCATACTTGACTCAAGGCAATGATAAGAGGGCAATTTATGAAGCTCAATATCAAAAGATGTTGGAAAATTATTCATGTAAAGAAACTGACTAGATACAAGAGGAGATGGAACCTTATGAGGAGTTACATGACCAGATGATGGCAATAGAAACTGAAGAAGTATTTGTAAGAAAAGAAGTGGAGTTATTGGCTTATTTCAAAGAACTACAAGGACCTCCAGAAGCTCGAACTATGGTAGTGGTGAAAAGAAAAATTCAGAAAAAGTATGCTCAGAAAAAGAAACCAACTAGGAAGGACAAGGGTAAGGCTGTTGAGCATGAGATTGTTGAAGAGACAGTACAAAAACCATCAGTAGAAAATAATTAGAAGGAATCAGTTGAAAAGGAAGAACAAACTGAGGATAAAAAAAGAGAATTTGGAATAAATGCTTCTTCAAAATTCTCATCTGATTTAGAGAGTGATATTGAGAATTTTCTCTTGAAGAGTCTAAAGCCTCTCAGTACCAAGTACACCAGTTAAAATGGTTCAAGAATCAGAAAAAAACAAAACACCAGAAGAATCGAGCCAAAAGTCAAAGGGAATACAAATGTGTGAAGAGTCAACAAAACAAATTAGTCCTGGAGAAGAAAAAAGGGGGTTAAAAGGTAAAGGAGCAATGCTGAAGGAAGATGATGTAGAAAGGGAAGGATTCAGTGCTGGATTGGTAGACACAGGGCTTAAAACCATATGGACCAAACCTTCACAACAACCTTATTGTCAACCACATGAGGAAAAGCAAGAATTGGAAGGAAGAGGAAAGCCATATAGCCAGTTGCAAAGTAAAGGGGATAAAGGCAAAGGTGAAGAAGAGGGTGAAGTACAAAAGGAGACAGAATTCAAGAAGCACAATAAGGGGAATACAGAAGTAGAAGTAAATCAAAGAATAGAGGAGGTACTCCTTGATTTAGGTCATAAAGAAGATCACATAGATACAGATAATCAAGAAAGGGAAGTGGAAACAGATCTTCTGGATATAGATGAACAAGTAATGGAAGGAAAGGAGTAGCATTTGAATGATCAAATAGGAAATAAGATGGATTGGAAGAAGGAATCAATGATATTACAGGAAAAAGAAGTCCAAGAGGGGGAGTTACAAGTCATTCAGTAGAGACAAAAGGAAATTGATGTAAAGGAGGTAGACGCAATAGAAGAAGAAACAAAAGCTGGAAAGGAAAAGAATCAAACAACATGTTATGAGGAGGTGGATATAGAGGAGGAAGAATTGAAGGAAGAAAAACAAATAGAAGTAAAACAATTGGAATTGGAAATTGGTCTTGAAAGAATACCTAAGGACATCAAATCTGTGTGTAAAATCATTATGAGAAACATAGAGAAATTTATACCTTCTAGCAGGAATATGATCATATCAAGGATGGTTGCTAAATCATAATTTGTAAAAGGTAGTAGAATTATTACTGAGCAGAAGAAAGAAAAGGAGCAGCTAGAGGATCAGATGAGAGTACATAGTATAGGAGAAGAATGAAATTTTGACAAAAAGATTGTTTTCATTGGAAGCACAGGAAGTTCAGAATCAGAATAAAATTCATTTTCTTGAAAACAAATGTACTAAACAGTTGGAGCATAGCAATAAGATAGAAATGGAATTGAAGAAATTGGAAGGTAGGTTTAGAACACTCCAGAGATCATATCAGATAATGTTCAAAGCCAATGAGGACATAAACAAGCTATTGATGGAGGAAGGACAAATGAAAGGAGAAAGTCAAACTGCACAAATGGATCAGGAGGAAATAGAAACAATGAATAAAGAAATTAAAAGGTTGTAGGAAGAACTTAAAGAATCCAAGGAAATGGAAAAACAAGCTAGTGTGCATGTTGCTAGTGCCATGAGGGGGTATAATAAATTACATCCGGATATAGAAAAAGAAAGGAGTGAATGGAGATCAGAGAGAGAATTGCTGGTATCTCAGAATGAGGAATTAATGATGGTGGTCAAGGAGTTACAGAAAAATTTGGAAATTCAACAAGGAAAAGTTGAGGAGCAAGTAGTGACCACACAAGCAGGGGAACAGGAAGTAGGAGAAGATAATAGATTTCAGGATTTTTATGAGCAAGAAGACAAAAATGTTGAAGATTATTCAGATGAATTTGTACAAATGCTTCTGACAAATAGGGAATGAAGGATGATGTTCATAAGGAAGATGCATGATGAATATGAAGATCAAATTGTAAAGTTTTCTCTGAAGAATGGAGTAAGTCCAGATCAACATCAATGGGCAGCAGATGGTCTAGGGATACCTTTTTGTATGATTTTGGAAAGTGTCAAGAATTATCGGACTGCAAGAGTAGGGCTACCACCAAATAAACATTTTGAGTATGAAGAAGATATCAATGTCACTAAGGAATTATTTGAAAAAGCTAACCCTAAATGGAGGAATAGATGGTTGGATGCCAACAAGGAATGCAGAAAGATCTGGAAAGAGGCACCATTGCAATTAAAGATAAATCCAGCTTATTGCCCAGTAGCTAGAAGAAGAGAGTGGACAATATTTTGGGAAAGAAGAAATGCAGGGAAAATTCTAGCAAAATGGCTGAACTTTCCAAAGATTGCGGGACCAAAAGCAGGATCTTGGCCAACCAAGAAATATATGATAATACAGCAAAATATGTCATATCCACATATAAAGATGTGAATGATCCAGCCTGTATATTATTAGTCAGAATAATGCGACTTGTAGTGGCATGCATAGAAACCTTTACAGATACGGAAGTATGAACCCTTAACTATATTGGATTCAATTCACCTACAGATGCTCTACTTTTTGATCTAAGTGAAACTCCAGACAGAATCTGTTTAATGTCATACTACAGCAGAACTGTATTTTTGGGAAGTCATTACCTTCAAATCTTTGAGGATGCTTCTAATTATGGGTTCTTTGAACAGGAATCTGAAATTTTTGGCAATCTGTCAGTAGTTACAAAATATAGACTTACTACATATGAAGGTGCATACACATAATATTTAAAGAAAGATGTGATAGATAGACCAGAGGCAACAATCCAATGGAGAAAAATTTTGTTCAAGATGGTGAATAATTTGAATGTAACAAAAAGAAAAAGTCATGATTTGTTATCACATGTCTATCAAAGGAAGAACAAATAAATGGAACTCATATTACTCATCTGTCAAGATAATTTTTGTCAAGAGACAAAAAAGTCTATGAGGGGAAGAATGTTGGAGGAAGCTCTTTTTGAAGGAAATTATTTGTAATTTGACATTTGTTGTAGTTATATTTATCCAAATGATGTAAAAATTGGGAAGAGTCTTCCTCACGTATAGTAGAAGCATATGTATTTTTCTTAGAATTTTTCGAAGCTCTTTGATAGCATATTTTTAGATTAGAAGGTAAAAGGACCAAATTTCAGGTGTGAAAAGGGACACTTCAAAAAGTATAAGAGATATTTTCTTCTATTTTGAAGAGGTTGGTTGTATTATTCTGATGCTATCAAGTAATGTGAAGAGCTTCCTTGCATAAAATCGTGTTTCTACTTTTCATGATCATCTTCTTGATTTGTTGAGTCTTCTCATTGTGTAATCCATGGAATTTGTGAACTTTTAAGCTGGACCATAAGCGAAAGAAATGAATTTTTTTTGGATATGGTCGAGAAGGCCAATTTGTATATCACTTATGGGATCCTTAAACATGGTCGATGATGAAAAGTAGGGATGATGTTTTCAATGAGTCTAAGATGCATAAACAAACCATTACGAAGGTTAAAGTGAGAAGAATAGTGTTTGAGGATACTAGCCTTCTAGTTATCACACATAAAAATGCTACATATAGGGATGTTCAAAATAATGTCTAGTCAGATCAGTTCACAAAATGTTCCCATTTAACAACCATTGAGACCTTTTGCATGTGTCTCGCATCCACATGATAGATATGTTTCAAGTTTCCATTTTATTATGCTAAAAGATGTTGGTGAGCCTTCTTGCTATAAAGAGGCTATGTAGATAGAGGATCATGTCAAGTGGGAGCATGCCATGAAGAGCGAATTGTTCTATTCACAAGAATGGTACTTGGGATTTAGTACCTTTGCCAAAGGGCATGAAAACTTTACCATATAAATGGGTGTATAAGTTGAAATTCACATCCGATAGTGCTTCTCCAAAGTATAAATCATGACTTGTTGCAAAGGGTTTTAAGCAGCAACACAGTGCTAATTTTGAGGAAATCTTCTCTTCAATAGTCAAGATGAATACCTTGTGCATGTTGCTTGGATTCGTTGCAATGGAGGACATAGAACTAGTGCAAATGGATGTGAAAAATTGCTTTCTTTCATAGAGATCTTATAAATGAGATTTATATGGAACAACCAGAGGATTATGTAGTTCTTGGCAAAGAAATTTTAGTTTGTAAGTTAAAGAAGAGCTTATATGGAGTTAGATAGTCCCCTAGACAATGCTATTTGATGGTTTTATGAAATATCAAGGCTATTCTTTAAGCAATTGCCATTTCTCAAAAAGAAGTTGAGTGAGACATTTGATATGAAGGATTGGGGGGATGCCAAACATATTCTTGGCATGCATTTACTTGTTATAGGAAGAAAAGATGCATATACTTGTCTCAAAGTGACTACATCTCCAAAGTACTTCACAGGTTCAATATACATGGTGACTAGGTATTGAGTACACCTTTACTTTGTCACAAGGAAGGAGATAAGGAAGAGAGCTCTCACACACACTCTCACAATCAAAGAGAAACACACACTCAAATTGAGGAAAGGAAGACTGATCTTCTTCTTCTTCTTGTATTACATAAAAAGGAATGTACAAGAATGACCTAAAAACAAGAACAAGCTCAATGTCATATCCTCTAATCCAAGCACCTTCTGAAACTTCTTTAGCTTCTCTGCTCCAAGTGCTTTAGTGAAGATATCAACAACCTGCTCATCTCTTCTCACATAAACAAGATCAATATCACTTGCTAATATCTTCTCTTTGATGAAGTGATAATGTAACTTGATATGCTTTGTTCTAGCATGAAAAACAAGGTTTCGCGCTAACTGTATACTGCTAAGATTATCACAATATATGGTGATAGGATTTTGCACTTCCACACCTAAGTTTGCAAGAAACATCTCCAGCCATGATGCCTTACATGATGCAATTGCAACACCTCTATATTCAGCCTCTGTACTAGAAAAAGCAACAATAGGTTGCTTCTTTCTGCTCCATGTAATAGTTGCACTCCCAAGTGAGAATAGAAAGCCACTAGTAGATCTTCTATCTAGAATGTTTCCAGATCCATTTGAATCAGTGTATCCATGAACCTAAAAATCTACACCAGCTTCATAAAACAATACACGATCCAAAGTAGCACTCACATAACCTAGGGTGTGCCTCAGAGCATCTAAATGTGGCTTTGTGGGAACCTACATAAATTGACTTTCAAGTCCAATAGTGTAGCTAAGATCAGACCCCATAATTGTGAGATATATCAAACTTACTATGGGTGCTTTGAATCTTCATATCCTTATGGCTGGTCCATGCATACTTCTTCCTGTAACTCACCATGTAGGAAAGCGTTCTTCACATCCATCGGATGCAAAGTCCATCCTTTTGCTGTAGCTAATGCAACAAGTGTTCTGACAGAAGTTTTAGCTAGAGGGTTGAATGTTTTCCTCATAATCAATGCCATATGTTTGTGCATATCCTTTTGCTACCAATCGTGCTTTGTACCTGCTTATGCTACCATCAACATTGTGCTTTACCTTGTAAACCCACTTGCATCCTATGGGTTTCTTTCCTTGTGGTAATGGGACCAGCTTCCATGTATCGTTTCCATAAAGTGTACCCATCTCCTCATCCATACCTTTTTCCCAATCTGCATTTCCAATTGCATCTTCAAAACAAGAAGGTTCAACATCTTACCTTGGTCATGTAGGCACAACGACGAGCCATATAACTATCATAGGTCAATCGTTGCACTGAATTCCACATCCTCTCAGATCTTCTTGGTTCTGGGTCACTTCTCCTTGTATCATCTGCATGTGCCTTTCTTAGTCATGGAGTCTTCACAGAGGGCAATCCTAGTTCCTCATCAAGACTCTTTTATGAACCGCTTGAATCTCCATCAATGTTTTAAAACCTGCATATGTTTTACTACCAATAGAAAGCTTTTCTTTACCTTTCTTGGATGTATTTGATGAGTTTGCTAGACTGAAATTTCCACGCAATCTTCCACTCCATGGATTTGAGTTGGAACTATTGCTTGGTGATGCATCTAGTCAACTCAAAACTTGAGATTCTACTCTTCATTTTTTAGCACTTTATCATTTGGTTCAAGATTTAGTCCTTCTTTGGCATCTGCATACAAGATTGACATTTCATCAAATACCACATCTGTGCTCACCATCACCTATCATGTGAGTGGGTTATAACATTTATATCCCTTTTGCTCAAGGGAGTATCCAATGGAGACACATTTTTCTGCTTTTGGATCAAGCTTCGTCCTCAACTCATCTGGAACATGTACATATGCAATATAACCAAAAACTTTCATATGTGATAAGTTTGGCTTTTTACCTGTGAACTTCTCTTTAGTTGTAACTTGATGTACAGTAGTAGTTGGAGTTTTGTTCATAATGTATATAGCCGTATGCACAGCTTCTGCCCAATAACAATGAAGCATATTCTTCTCAACCGTAAAGGCTCTTGCTATTTTTACAATATGTCTATTTTTGCATTTAGCAATGCCATTCTATTGTGGTGTGTACCTGCATGAAAACTGACGTCAAATTCCATGAATCTTTAAAAAGTTACTAAACTCATTTGACATGTATTCACCTCCTCCATTAGATCTTAATGTTTGAATATACTTCCCTGTCTGCTTTTCCACCATAGCTTTAAAATTATGGAAGTGAGTGAACACCTCACTCTTCTCTTTCATGAAATATGCCCACACTTTTCGTGTATGATCATCAATGAAAGTAACATAAAAACTGCAACTGCCCATAGATGTGGTCTTTGCAGGACCCCAAACATTTGAATGTACTATTTCTAGCACATTCTCACTAACATGCTTGTCATGCGGAAACAATGATCTTGATTGTTTACCGAATTGACATGTTGCACATACCTTTTGCATCTCTACAACCTTGAAATTTGGTAGTCCATGGACAATCTCCTTTGACTGCATCGATTTTAGCCTTTGTAGTTTGCATGTCCAATCCGTTTGTGCCACATCTCTATATCCGCAATAACTCCTGCACCTTTTGCAAACATGGATGCATTCATTTCAGGAATTTTCACATTTAAGGTGGACATCCTACCCACTTTGTTTCCTTTGGAAATCAATCATCCATCCTATTTGTACTATTTTACATATAACACATCAGCATTGAACGTGACTAATCCCTCGTCAACCATTTGTCCAACATAAACTAGATTCTTTGTTATATTTGGAACATGAAACAAATCAACAAGGTGTTTTACCTTCCCATCCTCCATAGATAGTGCTATATTTCTTATATGCTCGATAGGGTGTGATGTGTCATCACCTATTTCAACATATCCAGGAACTCGCAATTTCTACAAACTACTAAACCATTCCACATGATTGGTCATGTAATTTGATGCACTTGAATCAACATACCAGACATTACCATTTGATTGTGAAGCATCAGCATACATCGTATTCATCATATGATGTTGGACCATGAACAACTTCTTAGAATCATATGCACTTGTGGATGAATAGTTGTTTTGCTACCTTTCGTTATTGTGACTCTTCAACCTGCAATCATGTTCAAAGTGTCCATGTTTACCCACATTCCAACATCCTTTACTATCATTACCTGGATCATTTCTTTGGAAATTTCTACGACCTCTTTGGCTCCCCTTGCCTCGAAACTGTCATCTTCCTCTTGCATGATTCTATTGTTGACCTTGGTCTTGGTTATTGTGTCCTCTTCCGCTTCCGAAGCTTTTTCTCTGCCTCTACCTCTTCCTCTTCTAGAGTAGAATACATGCTCAAAAGTAGGGTTTCCTTGGGAGTTTGAATCCTCAACAAGATTCTTTTCTTCAATAATCAGCATAGATATCAAATCAGCAAAATTCAGAATATTTTCCCTAGTATGTATAGAAGTTCTAAACTGCTTATATGCAGCTCCTAAACAACAAAGGCACACTTCCTTCTTATCATCATCATCTACATTCACACCAATAGATGCAAGTGACTCACATATGCTTTTGATTCTCAAAGTGTAATCACTTATAGAAATGCTCTTTTTCTCCAATGTATGCATCTCGTTCTTGAGTTGCAATTTCCGTGCCTTTGCATTGGTCTCATACAATGTGACCAAACAGTTCCAAGCCTCTTTTGAGTCTTGGCATCCTGTATGTGAACAATCATGCTATCTTGTATGCTAAAAAATAGCCAATACATTACCTTTCGTGCTCCTTGATTCCATTTTTCATACTCTCTTAATTAGTCTGCAATCTGATTCCTCTCTAGTAACTACAAAGCATTTTCATTCTCTCCTTCAATGTACTTCCAGTAGCCTTTTCCCATCAAGAAATTCTTCATCCTGAATCTCCAAGTATGGAAGTTGTTCTTGTTCAGCTTATCGCTCATAAGCTGACTCATTCCATCTGCGTTTGCCATTTCTGCAGCAATTCACAACACTGCAAAACACTACAAGCAGCACTTTTGCTTGGACATTGTCCCACTATGATGTGACCATTTGATCTCAGAAAAACATAGTTTTTGTGTATCAGTATTACACGAAATCGATTGAAATTCTCAAACTGGAATATATGAGTGTTGTCGAATAGGATGCACGTTACAATTTAGCAAACTGACGTGTTTTTTGTGGTCCTTATCTTGCGGGATCGAAACGGAGGTCGAGATGGCTCCGAAACTGATCTAAAAAAAACGACTGACCCTAAAGGAATAACTCGCGAAAATATTTTGAGGTCTTCTACCTTCATGCTAATTTTCGTAGCAATGTGAGGTCATTTGTGAATCACGCTTTTTCCACACCTTCTCAAGTACTCCTCACCGTCAGCCTTCTCCATGAGATCTCTACAACCACACTTGCTTCGATACCATGGCACGAGGAGATAAGGAAGAGAGCTCTCATACACACTCTCATAATCAAAGATAAGCACACACTCAGATTGAGCCAAGGAAGAATGATCTTCTTCTTCTTCTTCTATTACATTAAAAGGAATGTACAAGAATGACCTAAAAAAAGAATACAAGTGCAATATATAAAGATCAGTACATAAGGAAAAATCTAATGTCCGCAAATTAGTGAGCTTGCAAGAAACAAATGTGCCATCACTCTTGGTAGATAAATCTAGTATAGCTCAATGAAGTATCCGTGACATATACCGACATGACCACTATACATGTTAGAGAAATGAAAAATTGATACATGTAATCCTGGATCATCACATGTTGAGCTTGATATCTCAACATACTTATATATGTGAAATTGAGAAAGGATGATTGCCACAAATCAAATGAGGAAAATGAATTCATGAATGAAGTTCCTTAAAAGTATGTTGCTGGTAGTCTCATGTATGCTATGGTAGCTACGAAACAAGACACTACATTTGGAAGGAGAGTTTTGAGTAGATATATGTCTAATCATGGAAAGAAGCATTGGGGAGCGGTCAAGATGATTTTGATATATGTGAGTGGCACTAAGGATAAGCGTCTATGCATGGGTAGAGGAAAAACATACATTATTTGTTACATAGATTTTGATTATGCTAGTTGTGGAGACAATCAGAAGTCTACATCAAGGTATATTTTTTACTTTGTTGGAGGTGCTATCTCTTGAAGATATCGTCTTCAAGAATATACAAATCATTTTGCTATAGAAGCAGAGTATTTTGTAGCAAGTGAGGCATTTAAGGACGTATTGTGCCTTTCTCATCTGGTCTACCTGAGCATGTACCTCGTTTGCTTAGTGATATTCAGAGTGCCATTGCTTTGGGTAAGAATCCAGTCTATCATGCAAACACCAAGCACATTGAGATGAGGTATCACTTCATTAGAGACTGCTTAGGCACTAAGTGCATTATTCTTGAGAAGGTTCATACTCAAGATAATGCTACATATACTTTGACTAAAGCTCTACCACAAGATAGCTTTCAATAGTGTTGTCACTTGATTCCTGATCTTGCATAGCTAATTGTGCACTATGTAACATGCCCATCAGGAGGGAGATATAGCTCGTATACTTACACTTAGGCATTCTTTATCATTCTTTATCTTTTCTCCCCTAGTCACTTTGGTCATATTGGCCATTAGTGGGAGATTGTTATTGTTAGTGTCCATGTGAAAGGCCAAATGCCCATTGGACACTTTTGTATATGTTCTGTGATAAAACATATAGTGGCATGGTCAGCCACATACTCAAGGTTCGATCACATTTGTGAAAACTAGGAAATCTATGTTTTTTCTCTCTGTGTACTATGTGGTTTTTGCATATTCCATAGATCTTGTGCAAAGTATTGTGTTTGGTATCTAGAACTCGATTTTGTACCATGAGGGCATTGTTGCATAACTCTCGCAAATGAGAATCCACTATGGTACATCACCATCAACCACTTCATTAATGATCATCTAACATATGTGATTTATTACATATGCTAATACAAATGTTAGGGCCAAAAAAAGTGTGGTTAAGTTGTCTTTCTAATGGTAGGAAGGTACTCATGTACATTGTATTGCTTATAAATTCATGTAGGAATGAGTAATTTTCATGAACTTTTGTAGTTTGTGAGATATTATAGTTTCTAGTATTCTCACAAGATGTCATGCAATTTGGAGTTTTTTGGTTGGGTGTAAAGATCTCAATTCTACAGACCTATGGTGAAAAAATTCACCCTTTGGAACATGTACATGGGCCACTTTGCACATCCCTTTCTCCTCATTGGAATAAAATTATGTGATTTTTATCGGTATATTTAGCCTAGATAATTTAGATATATTCCTCAAAATTGCATAAGATTTTGAATTTTTATTGAAGAGAAACTATAAATTTTCTTTGGAAATTGTGCAAGATTTTCTCTTTGGCAAGATTTTGTAGGTTTGTAGAAACATGAGTGTCTCTCCCAATTGCATGGGAAAAATAGGGTGAAATTTGGATATGTTATGGGACAGTGTGTATCCATATACAGATATGATTTTCATGAAATTTGGAAAACATGTAGAGACTATAAGGTCTTGATTAGCTTTTTGGTGCCTATAGCAAGGACTCGCTAGAGAATTGTGTGGAGTTCTTGATATCATGCCATGTGTCTTTGATAGATTGTCCAATGGAAGTGAATCATTTTGAAAATGTTAGTGGGGTATGCAAGCTTGTGTTTGAGAAAATCTAAGATGAATTAGACATAACTGGATAATTCTATTGATGTGTTTTAGTCTTTGGTCCAATCTTTGAGTTGTCAAATGTTTGCAGGTATTGTAGAAACTATTTTTCTTATTTCTCTCATATGGATTACGAAAATGTGATGAAACATGGTACAATATTAGCTGAAAGGCTACCATTCAAATGAGCCAAGTTTCATTGAGTTGTAGCTCATTTGGTAGGTCTACGGATGCATTGTTAGTAGGCCTGTGTCACTTCCAAGACTCCCAACACATATGTGGATAGATTTAGAGTTTTTACCATATGTTCATGAGAATATATCCAAATGATTTGATTCTACTTGGAGGTTGAAGCTAACAAGTATGAAGTTTGAAGCTTTCGAGGTAGATCTAATTCTCTGGTCTTTTTTCAGGTATTATAGTAAATGACATAAGAACTACTTGGGAGATATCAGGCTAATAATTTGTATAGGTTCATTTAGTATGATTTTATAAAAGTATAAGCTGGTATAGGTTGTTTATGGAGCTTATCACTTGATATATTTTAGGATCCTTAGTAGGTTGTATACTCATGACGTATTATTGTATAGGACTTGGGGATTAAGCAAAGTATTTAAGTTTGTTGATGTTTTGAAATGGAGAGAGGAATTAGGAAACATCATTTGAGTTTATTTTTGTATAGAACGCCATTAAGTAGGAATGTCATTAACTAGGTATTTCATCTTCCCATCAGAATACTTATTAGTTATGTTTTGTTTATTAGATAATGAGTCTTGAAGAGAGTGGATTTCCCATTGTTGAGATGGAGCTTGAGTAGATATACACCAGGATACTCTTTGGATGATCCTAGAGGTGGTGCTAGTGGATACTTTGATGCAGATGGAAGCTCCATATGTAGAACCATCTAGTTCACAAATTCCAATCACAAACATGGTAATGTCAATAGGTAGAGATGTTAAATGAAAAGCAAAAGATCTAAATTCACCAAAATACCATGGACAGGTCAGCACCAAGACGTTGGATGTGGTGGAATAGTGGATACACTAGTGGGAGCAATTACTTTTCTTATGTAATATTTTCATTGAGAAACAAAAGATCTAGCATGCCACATATATTTAAAAGGATGCTGCTCATTGATAGTGGAGGAAAATTGAGAAGCATAAATTAAAACAGGCTAGTTGGGTAGAATTTAAGAATATATCTTATAATAACTTTGATCCTCTAGATGAGTGCACCAGGGCTTTAGATACCTCATTTTTCCTACAATAGAGATAACTCACAATGCAAGAGTACATATATAAATATAGAGGGATATTGTCAAGGATTCCTTATCAAGTTCTTAATTTCTCTAAGTGCATAAGTTTGTACTTGGGCATCAAGAGACGTTGCATTCCCTTGTGTGCAAGGAGTGCTTCCACACCTTGACTGAGGCTATAGAACTAGCATTGGCTTTGGAGGATAGGAAATGCTCATGACCCCAACCTATAGGACATAAGATAATGGAAAAGATTCAAGAAGCCCAAAACTTCAGTTCTAGTGGCCTATAAATAAATGAATGTTATATGGACTTCTAGTCATGGGAAGAGAAAGGTTGTATCTTTCATAGCTATTAGAGCATTCCAACATTATAGTATGACAAAAGAGGAGAAGGAAAATGATGGTCATGAGGGCCAAAAGTGCCCAAGATCCATTTTTGCTTTTCACATGACACTAATGATAAAATTCTCCCACTAAAGGCTAATATGGCCAAAGCAACTATGGGAGAAAAATAAAGAATGATAAAAAATACCTGAGTGTAAGTTTACCAACTCGATGAGCATGTAATATAGTCTACAAGTAAGTGTGCAAGATCATGAATCAAGTAACCCCCATCAAGTTACAATAGTGGTGAAAGCTATCCTATGGTAGAGCTTTAGTCAAAGTATCTGTAGCATTATCTTGAGTATGAACCTTCTCAAGAGTAATGCGCTCAATGGCTAAATAGTCTCTAATGAAGTGATACCTCACCTCAATGTGCTTGGTCTTGCATGATAGACTATATCCTTAGCCAAAGCAATGGAACTATGACTATCACTAAACAAACGAGGTACATGCTAAGGTAGAACCATATCACAAGCAGTATGAGAAAGCCACAATGCTTCCTCACATGCCTCACTTGCTGCAACATACTCTGATTTTGTAGTGGAAACAACTATATATTCTTGAAGATGAGATTTCTAAGAGAAAGCACCTCCAATAAAATGAAAAATGTTCCCTGATGTAGAATTCTGATTGTCTACACAACTAGTATAATTAGAATGTGTGTAACCAATAATGGATGCCTTCCCTAAGCATAGACACTTGTCCTTAGTGCCACTCAGATAACTCAAAACCATCTTGAATTCTCCCCAATGCTTCTTGCCATGATTAGAAATATATCTCCTCACAATTCCCACTACAAATGTGATGTTTGATCTCGTAGCTACCATAACATAGATGAGACTACCAACAACAAACTAATAAGGAATTTTGATCATGAATTCATTTTCCTTATCTCATTCCGGGAAATCATCCATGCTCAATTACACATACATGGGTAAAGGTGCACTCAATGCCCTTCCACCATACATATTGGACCTATTAAGTACTTTGGATATGTACTCACTTTGAGACAAGTATATGCATCTTTTACTCCTAACATGAGTAATGCACATGATAAGAATATGTTTGGAATTCCCCAAATCCTTCATATCAAATGTCTTACTCAACTTATTTTTGGGAAATGAAAGAGGACTTCCCAACAATAAACATATCATTGATATAAAGTATCAAGCATATCAAACTGCCATATGAGCATCTCTTTGTGTAGATACAATGATCCTCATTGCTTCATGAATATCTTTTAGACTTCATAAAAGCACCAAACTTTTGGTATCATTGTGTAAGGGACTATCTAAGTCCATATAAGTTCTTCTTTAGCTTACAAAATAGAATTTCTTCGCAACGAACTACATAACCCTTTGTTTGTTCCATATAGATCTCATCTATAAGATCTCGATGCAAGAAAACAATTTTAGCATCCATTTGGACTAGCTTTAAGTCCTCCATTGCAGCAAATCCAAGCAACATGCGATAGCATAGTCATATTGAGTACTAGAAAAATATTTCCTCAAAATCAACAGCATGGTTTTACTTGAAACCATTTTGCAACAAGTCTTGCTTTATACTTTGAAGAAGCACTATATAATGTGAATTTTAGTTTATATACCCATTAACATGGTAAAGAATTCATTCCCTTTGGAAAAGGTACTAAATCCCAAGTACCATTGTTGTGAATAGAATCCAATTCACTCCTCATGGTAGCTCCCACTTGACATGATCCTTTGTCGGCATAGCCTCTTTGTAGCAAGAAGGCTCACTAGCATCTATTAGAATAAAAATATACAAACATGGAACATATCTAACAAGATGATGCAAGACACGTGTACTATGTCTAAATGTTTGTTGAACAAGAACATTTGCAGACTATCTGATTGGAAATTTCTCTTGAACATCCCTATGTGTAGCATTTTTTTAATGCATATTAACAGGAGGACTAGTATCCTCATTGTTGGGGGATTCTTAGACAATAAGGAGTTTGAGGGTTTGTAGGAGAAAAGCGAAGAAATAAGAAGAGAAAATACACCGGGAAGCTTCTGCAGATTGATTACAGTGAGCCAAGTACAATGTTTGAAATACAAGATAAACCAATACCTCTGTGCACCATCCCACAAAGTGTCCAATTACAAAATACCCAATAACCCAATGTCTTCTTGCTGCCGGCCTCCTCTGCAACAGGCCTCCACCTGCTTCAAGCTTATCCTTGTGCACACCTTGCACCAAGCTTCCACAAAGGGGGAGGAGTGAATACCCGCTGTCGGCACGCGCGCACTGCCAAAAGACCTTGAGATACTGTGGGGATTAGAGCTTAGCACCTCTCTGCACAAATCCTTGGTCACTCTCTATGCACCTTGCACTTCCACTTCTGTGCATCGCACACTGGTGACTCTTGCACTTCTCTCTCTTGCTTCTTTAGACTATGCTCTCTTGCTTACTCTAAGATTGGTCCAAGAATGGCCTTGCCTTGATTTGAGTGTCAATCACGTACGCTCCTAACTGCAATGGTATCTTGGTGCTCACTTTGATGTCCCAAGATTGTCTTTACAAGTGGCAGCCAACGACTCACTGTTTTGTCCTATAGTGACTTTAGACTAAAAATCAAAATTTTAATGGGGGGCCATACTTTCACTTGTGCGTACGCTACCGCTTCACATACCTTCACATTTCCTTTTAAGTCTTCACTTTTGCACATAAGGGGGGGTTCACCTGAACCTTCCAAAACACTTTAAAACACACTTTGAACCTTAGGGAAATTAGAGAAAATACCTCTGCAACCTGCAACCCACTTTCTCCAATTTACCCTTTGTGGACAACTAATTGTGCACTACCTGTGCACTTTGACACCTGCACTTTAGCACTTTAACTTTGCACCTGTTGACTTTGACCTTGACCTTGTTGACTTTGACCTGTTGACTTTGACCTGTTGACTTTGACCAACATGACTTTTATGGGCTCAACAGTTGCCCACCACCTAATGTGCTCTCCGTCCCGGAGAGCTATAGCTAAAACTTTGATCACGATGAAGATAGAGCCGCAAAAACTTGAATAGGACATCTGAGCAGCAACCAATTCCACCAAAAGCAGGAGAGAACAAGCACCAGAGAAGAACCAGAATTGGGATTTTGGAATGGAAAAGCAAAAGGGGGGGCAATGGGAGGGTAGAAAGGAAGGGGAAGGGAGGGCTGAGGGTGCGAAGATGGATGGGGTAGGGAGGGGAAAGGATGTGGCTGGGCATATTGGTAAAGGGAGGGATTGGGAGTAGGAATCAGGGGTCGGGAGGAGGCTAAAATGATCAAACCGGAGGGCTACAGAGGGTACATATGGGATATTATTAAACATAAGGTAAGACAAGGTGAGAATAGACCATTTTGACAATGTTGTGAAATAAAAACATGTGAGAGAGATGTTCAAAACATGTGGGTTCAGACCAAAAGTCATACAAAAAGTGGGAATTTGTAAAAAGAAAGTCAAAAACTGAGTTCATAGGTGCCAAAAAACATGAAAATGACTCCATTTTTGTAAAAAAACGGCCAACCGAGGCACAATCCAGAGCCAAAAGCTTTGAGCCATGAAAATAAAAAAATAAAGTAAAATAAAAATAAAAATAAAAATGATCGCTTTTTTTTTTCCAACGCTCAGACAGAATTATTAAAAAAGAAAATAAAATAAATAAGAAAATAAAATAAAATAAATAAAAAAAATAAAATAATCTAAATAAAAAGAATAAAATAAGAATAAAATAAATAAAAAAAAGGGGGAAAAAAAGGGGGGGGGGGGGGGGGTTGTCAGAACGGGGGGGGGCGGGGGGGGGGGGGAGGTTGTCAGAACGGGGGGGGGGGGGGGGGGGGGGGGCGGGGGGGGGGGGGCGAGGGGGGGGGGGGGGGGGGGGGGGGGGGGGGGGGGGGGGGGGGGGGGGGGGGGGGGGGGGGGGGGGGGGGGGGGGGGGGGGGGGGGGGGGGGGGGGGGGGGGTGGGGGGGGGGGGGGGGGGGGGGGGGGGGGGTGGGGGGGGGGGGGGGTGGGGGGGGGGGGGGGGGGGGGGGGGGGGGGGGGGGGTGGGGGGGGGGGGGGGGGGGGGGGGGGGGGGGGGGGGGGGGTGGGGGGGGGGGGGGGGGGGGGGGGGGGGGGGGGGGGGGGGGGGGGGGGGGGGGGGGGGGGGGGGGGGGGGGGGGGGGGGGGGGGGGGGGGGGGGGGGGGGGGGGGGGGGGGGGGGGGGGGGGGGGGGGGGGGGGGGGGGGGGGGGGGGGGGGGGGGGGGGGGGGGGGGGGGGGGGGGGGGGGGGGGGGGGGGGGGGGGGGGGGGGGGGGGGGGGGGGGGGGGGGGGGGGGGGGGGGGGGGGGGGGGGGGGGGGGGGGGGGGGGGGG